>CAUYON010031158.1:0-12688 GCA_963573935.1 Arctocebus calabarensis
GAACCCGGCGCAGACAGCGGACGCAGGGGTAGGGGGTGGGGCGCAGGTCAGCGCGGCCCGCTCATCCGGGTCGGAGAGGAGTCCACGCAGCCTCCTCAGCGCCGCATGGGCTGCTGGGAAGGGCCTTGTTCTCCCAGTGTCTCGTGCCCGGATGTCTACGCGCCGCGACTTTCCAGCTCTGCTCTCCCTACCGTCTCCTCCGCGCGCTACGGGGCGTGGACTCTCCCTCACCTTTTCCAGGGTTCCGGTCATCCTTGGCTACTGCAGCCTCTAACTGTGCCCCACTAGCCGCGATCTCTGGGCGTCTGCAAACACTGATGGAACGGCCTTGACCAGGTCCGTAACGATATCCGACCGAGACTCATTCAAATCCCGCGGCAACTTGGTTCCGGCGGCTTCGGAGACTCCGCCCTCACCAAAGTGTCACCTTCGCTGCTATTTCCCTAAGCAAAACTAATTCCAATTTTTGTGGTACCACAATGCTCTGTGCACGATTCTGGTATTTCATGTACCATATTACGTATAAATTATTTGTTGCTATCTCTGATTCATATGGGTTCTTTAAAGACCGAGATCCCACTGACAATTTTATTTCCGTGGCTAGTACAGGACGTGGAGATCTGACTTCTAAACCGATTTAAGAACTAATTGACTTTAAGTGAAACTTGGTGATATTCAGTTGCTTCATAATAATTGAGAATAACTACATTTATTGAGTGACCACTATGTTAAGTACATTATGCTGAGTGTATCACTTATTCATCTTAAGTCGGGGAGATACTATCACTTGATTTTGCAGATTAAGATGTTGAGGAATTAAAAGGTTTAAGGACTTGTTTGGGATCAATCAACTGATGAAGGGCAGAGTTTCAAACCTTTTTTTTTCTTTTCTAATTTTTTTTTTTTTTTTGTAGAGACAGAGTCTCACTTTATCGCCCTGGGTAGAGTGCCGTGGCGTCACACAGCTCACAGCAACCTCCAGCTCCTGGGCTTAGGCGATTCTCTTGCCTCAGCCTCCCGAGTAGCTGGGACTACAGGCGCCCGCCACAATGCCCGGCTATTTCTCTGTTTTTGCAGTTCGGCGAGGCCAGGTTTGAACCCGCCACCTTCGGTATATGGGGCCAGTGCCCTACTCCATGAGCCACAGGCGCCGCCCTTTCTTTTCTAATTTGAGATAGAGTCTCACTTTTTCGCCTTCAGTGGAGTGCCTTGCCATTGTAGCTCACAGCAACCTTAAACTCTAGGGCTCAAGTGATCCTCTTGGCTTAGTTTTTCTTTTTTTTTTTTTTAGTAAAGACTGGGTCTCACTCTTGCTCAGGCTGGTCTCAAACTTTTGAGCTCTTTTTATACACAATATTTTCCCTATAACACCTGTTCTCACATGAGATAATGTCACTGCAGGCATTCATTTACTTACTTTACACACATTGTTCACTTAACACTACATTGGGCCCATCCTTTGATCGAACCCTGGGAACATAGAGATAAATATTACATGGTCCTTGCCCTGAAGTGACCCATAAAGATTAGTGGCTAAATCCTAAACAAGTATAAAGTAGCGAGGGATGACAGTTACAAAGATATAAACTCTGGGTATAGAGCAAGTACATGAGCACATAAATTTTTTTTCTTGCTGTTATTATTGATTCTGCTACTGTTGTTATTGTTCTTGGTGAGGAAAAGGTGTAAAAATTGGTAGATAAGGGGCGGCACCTGTGGCTCAAAGGAGTAGGACGCCGGCCCCATATACCAGAGGTGGTGGGTTCAAACCCGGCCCGGCCAAAACTGCAAAAAAACAAACAAACAGACAAAAAAAAAGAAAAAACTGGTGGATAAGAATGGGGCTTGTGGCCCGGCGCCTGTGGCTCAACGGGCTAGGGCGCCAGCCATGTGCACTTGAGCTGACCGGTTCGAATCCAGCCCAGGCCCGCCAAACAACAATGACGGCTGCAACCAAAAAATGGCCAGGCATGGGCGGCGCCTGTGGCTCAGTCGGTAGGGTGCTGGCCCCATATAATGAGGGTGGCAGGTTCAAACCCATCCCCGCTGAACTGCAACAAAAAAAAGAATGGGGCTTCAATGATAGAAAGTTTGGTCTGTTGTCAGAATCCCTGCCAAGAATCCCTATCCCAATGTTTTATCCATCTTTCCTATGATGAAATTCTCTGGAGCTACCAAGATCTATGATAGGTAAATCTCTTTTCCCCCAAAGGTACATCTTCTTCCCTCTGGGGAAGAATTACCAGGAGATAGTGATGGTTAATTTTACACATCAACTTGACTGGGAAATGGAGTACCTAAATATTGGTCAAATATTATTTTGAGTGTTTTTATGACGGATGGGTTCTGGATAAGAATAATTATTTATTTATTTTATAGAGACAGAGTCTCACTTTATCGCTCTCAGTAGAGTGCTGTGGCATCACACAGCTCACAGCAACCTCCAACTCCTGGGCTTAGGTGGTTCTCTTGCCACAGCCTCCCAAATACCTGGGACTACAGGTGCCCACCACAAGGCAGGGTGGTTTTTTGTTTTTTGCAGTTCCGCCAAGGCCGGGTTTGAACCTGTCACCTTCGGTACATAGGGCCGGCGCCCTACTCGCTGAGCCACAGGCGCCACCCAAGAATAATTTTTTTTTTTTTTGAGACAAATCCTCTAGCTGTCACCATAGCTAGAGTGCAGTGGCATCACAGCTCACAGCAACCTCCAATTCCTGGGCTCCAGCGAGTCTCCTGCCTCCACCTCCCAAGTAGCTGGGACTACAGGCGCCCGCTACAACGCCTGGCAGTTTTTGGTTGCAGCCGTCATTGTTGTTTGGCTTTTGGCGGGCCCGGGCTGGATTCGAACCCGCCAGCTCAGGGGTTCGTTACTGGGGCCTTAGCCCACTAAGTTACAGGCGCCGAGCTAAGAATAATATTTAAATCAATGACTAAGGGCGACTCCTGTGGCTCATTGAGTAGGGCATCGGCCCCCTACGAAGGTGGCGGATTCAAACCTGGCCTCCGTGAACTGCAAAAAACAGAAAAATAGCCGGGCATTGTGGCAGCTGCCTGTACTCCCAGCTACTCAGGAGGCTGAGGCAAGAGAATCGCCTAAGCCCCAGGAGTTGAAGGTTGCTGTGAGCTGTGTGACGCACAGCACTCTACTGAGGGTGACAAAGTGAGACTCTGTCTCTACAAAAAAAAAAAAAAGAGAGAGAGACTTTACCTAACAAATGCAATGTGTAACCTGGTTCTCTATACCCTCAATGAATCCTCAACAATAAAAAAAATAAATAAATAAATCAGTGACTAAGTAAAGCAGATTGCCTCCCTTAATGAGGATGGGTCTCATGTAATGCAGTTGGAAGTCCTGAAAAATGCAAAAAGGCTTACTCTCCCCCAAATAAGAAGAGATTTTTATTTATTTATTTATTTTTATTTTATCTTTTTTTTTTTTTTTTTGCAGTTTTTGGCCGGGGCTGGGTTTGAATTTGCCACCTCCGGCATATGGGGCTGGCGCCCTACTCCTTTGAGCCACAGGCACTGCCCGTGTTTTGTATTTTTATTTATTTTTTTAAACAGGATCTTGCTCTATTGCCCAAACTAGAGTGTAGTGGCATCATCACAGCTCACTGCAGCCTCCAGTTTCTGGGGTCAAGTGATCTCCTCTGTAGCCCCTTTGATTATCTGGAACTATTGGCACCTATCACCATGGTCAGCTAATTTTTTTTTTGGTAGAGATGGGGTCTTGCTTTTGCCCAGACCAATCTCAAACTCCTGGGCTCAAGTAGTCCTGTGTTGGCCTCCCAAGTGCTAGGATTACAGGTGTGAGCTACTGTGCCTGGCCAGCCTGGCTGCCTTTCAACTGTGACATTGGTTTGTCTTGCCTTCCAACTCTAAGTGGAACATTAGCTTTTCTTGGATATTGAGCCTGCCAGCATTCAGACTAGAAATGTAACAATTTTCATGCTTCTTAGATCTTTTGACTCAGAATGGAACTACACTATTAGCTCTCCTGGGCCTCTAGCTTGCCAGTTCACCCTGTAATCTTGGGCCTTCTCAACTTCTACAATCATATGAACCAATTCCTCAGAATAAATCTCTCTTGCTCTCTCTCTTTTCCTCCTTCTTCCATATGTATATATGAGAGCTATGCACTACATAATGACATTTCAGTCAATGACAGACGGCATATATGTTGATGATACCATAAAATTATCTTGTTTTCACTGTACCTTGTCTATGTTTACACACCCCAAAACTTACATCATATTACAATTACCTATAGTATTCAATACAATAACATACTGTACATGTTTGTGGCCTGGGAGCAATAGGCTATATCACATAGGATAGTTGTATAGTAGGTGTACCACCTATGTTCATGTAAATACACTTCATATTGTTCTCACAACAGCAAAATTGCCTAAGAACATATTTCTCAGAATGTACAGAATATGGCTCCTCATTAAGTGACACATGGCTTTATATATACACACACCCTGTTGGTTCAGTTTCTCTGGAGAACCCTAAGTAATAAAGAGACCATCTAAAGAAACAAGTTTATAGTGGGTGGCGCCTGTGACTCAGTGGGTAGGCGCTGGCCCCATATACCAAGGGTGGTGGGTTCGAACTCGGCCCCGGCCAAACTGCAACAAAAAAATAGCCAGGCGTTGTGGCGGGCGCCTGTAGTCCCAGCTACTTGGGAGGCAGAGGCAGGAGAATCACTTGAGCCCAGGATTTGGAGGTTGCTGTGAGCTGTGACATCACAGCACTCTACCCAGGGTGATAGCTTGAGGCTCTGTCTCAAAAAATAAATAAATAAATAAATGATCGGGAATCTAGAAACAAAAGGGAGATAAAATGAGCACATAAATAAAAAAGGAACTTTTCAATATCCATGAATGTCTGGGGATGGATATTATTGTTGCCAAGATCTGCTGCTGATGTGTGTTATATGAGCTTACTGGACTTCCCAGAAGGACCCATTTATATAGATGTAACCAGAAGTCCTTCCATGTCCATCATTCTGACTTACTTTGTCTCCGGCCTCTAAAAACTAGACTTCCTTTGGGGAAACCAAGACAACTCAACACAGTCCACTTAACAGATACCAAGGCTCTTGGGATTTTTTACTTCATCCTTCTACAGACTATGAGCTCTCCAAGGTCAAGCATATACTTTAATTCATCTTTTATCTCCAGCATCTAGTCCAGGTCCAGGCCTATGGTAATATGCATCTGGTGAATTGAAAGCTTACTCTTTTCCTTCTCCTTTCTCCTACCTATAACTCATCTCTACAATGATATTTCTTGTATGCATCTTCACAAGCAGCAAAGTAGAGGCACTGGGATGAACAAATGTACATAGAACAAAGGCTCAGATCCATTCCTGCCTCTGCCATTTACTCACTGTGTGGGTTTTGTTGTTGTTGTTGTTTTTGCAGTTTTTGGCCAGGGCTGGATTTGAACCCTCCACCTCCGGCAAATGGGGCTGATGCCCTACTCCTTTGAGCTACAGGCACTGCCACTGCGTGGTTTTGAAAGAGAATGGTAATTCTAAGTTTGGCTGAAATGTAGACATAGAGAAAACTGATGAGAAAAGAGATTGGACAGGCAGTATAGAGTCAAACTGTAAAATGCCAGGCCAAAGATTTGGAGAGGCTTTGACCAGTCAGGAGAGTGAAAGAGTGGAATAATTTGAGTTAATGGAACCAGCAAGTCCAGTTGGAAGACTAAGGTAGCAACTTCAGTGAGATGGAGGAGGGGCTAAGTTAAGGCACTGATAGAGATGGAAAGGAATCAATATGAAAGATGTTTAGGAGGTAGAATGAACAGGTTTCAGTCATTAGACATTAGCAGTAAATATTGTGAGTTATAGTTTGAGTTGAGTACTGAGAATCAGTCTACATAGTATAACCAGGTAACAGGTAAGCCAATTTCCCAGCTCCCAGGCATGTGACCTGCTGCTGCTCCTCTGTTCATTGCCTGGAAGCTCCTTTGGCTATCATCAGCCTAGAGCAGCAAATAGACTGAGCTTCACCAAATAACTCCTATCCCCCTAGTGAGAGAAAGAGAAGAAAAAGACAAGATCATTTGGATACCACCTGTAAAAGACTGCCTGAAGTAAGTACCTTCGGCCTAAATTATGGATGTTTTTGCCCTTCATGATGAGTGGATATTGGAAGAAAGCAGTTATGATAGCAGGGCTAAGGGAGACCCAAATAAGAATTCACAAGAATAGGGCGGTGCCTTCTCTGTACTTTCACAGGTCATTTCTCATGCCTTTACCCTGCTGTATTATAACTATTTGTTCACCTGTATATCTTCTCCACAGATCTTTATGAGATCCACTAAAGTACTGTTAGTGGTATTTTTTCATTGTATCCTCAACATTTGGCACAGGTCACAGGACATAATGAGGCTGTAACAAATATTGAATGAAATAATGTCTATGTGAATGTTGAAAATTTCCCAGATGCAGGGCGGCGCCTGTGGTTCAGTGGGTAGGGCACTGGCCCCATATACCGATGGTGGCATGTTCAAATTGCAACAAAAAAATAGACGGGCGTTGTGGTGGGTGCCTGTGGTCCCAGCTACTCAGGAGGCTGAGGCAAGAGAATTGCCTAAGCCCAGGAGTTGAAGGTTGCTGTGAGCTGTGTGATGCCATGGCACTCTACTGAAGGCGATAAAGTGAGACTCTGTCTCTACAAAAAAAAAAAAAAAGTTCCCAGATGCAGGCTGAGCACAGTGGCTCACACCTATAATCCTAGCATTCTGGGAGGCTGAGGCAGGTGGATGGTCCAAACTCAGGAGTTCGAGACCAGCCTGAGCAAGATTGAGACAAGTCTCTACTAAAAATAGAAAAACTAGCTAGGTGTAGTGTTGCACACCTGCAGTCTCAGCTATTTAAGAGACTGAGGCAAGAGGATTGCTCAAGACCAAGAGTTTGAGGTTGCTTGAGGTACGATGCCCCAGGTGACAGAGTGAGATTCTGTCCAAAAAAAAAAAAGTTCCTAGATGCAAATATGGCTTTTAGATTTTCCTAAGATCTTGCATCACACAAAAAAGCATTGAGGTACTTTGCCTTTCTGGTTTTATTTTTACAAGCCAGCCTTCTTTAAAAGCTTAAAAAAAACTCTGCTCCAGTTCTCAGTACAGCCACATCAGAGAACACCTTAGGGAACAAGAGAACAAAAGAAGGCCCTTTGAAAGACTATGCTTGATCTCAGGTTAAACTTCCTTTAAAGTAATAATTTCATGGTCACCTATTATACAAAGTTTCCCAGTGGTGCCAAAATGTTCTAATTTATGGTTTATGTGAAAACGTATACTTTAAGATACCTCAAACTGAAAACTATTTTAGCTTCAGTAAGACTTTTTTGTTTCTATTTTTTGGTATGGTTTTGTTGCAAAGAAAATCATACTTTTTCATACTTTTTCTTTTGCACCAATCTTTTGGTGCAAAAGAAAAAGTATAAAAGGCCAGTGTTGAGGAGGGTTGGCTACCTTAGTAAAGCCAGAAAGGGATGGCACTGACTCCCCAGCTTGTACTTTACCAGAGGTTTCTGCCTGTGCAGGGCTGAGTTGAGTGGGGATTACCTCATGCTAGAGAGAGGGCAAAAGGATGATGAAAGAGTCTGCAAGAGGGAAGCTCAAGTGGTTAGTGGTTAGGATCATAGGAGTTCATAAGAAGGGAGGGGGAGGGTGCAAAGAACCACTCCCCAGGCATCTAGATGTGCAACTCAGATAAGAATCTTTCTAGAAGCCCAAAACCTGTGTTTGACCTCCAGGACTGGGAGACCTGGACACCTGAGAGACTCTCCTTATCCACCCCTTCCCACCCCTTCCAGGTTGGCCTGCTCTAAACCATTTGTTACAGTTTACACATTACTCAAATAAGAAAATCTTTCTTACATACTAGGAAGAATCCTTGTGTTGCTGTGTTCTGAGGCCCAGCTATCACACATGTTTTGCAAATCAGAAACAAAAGAATCATAATTCCACTCTAGCAAACCACTCATAGACTCTGGTGTAAATCTCCAGTCTGGAAGCCTGGGATTAGGATACACAGGAGCAAATTTTACAAAATGTTAATGTCTCAGAAGATAGTAAGAACTCCTTGATCTTCTGATCTTCATCTCTACTGTACACTCTATCTCTTCATTTGAATGATCCCTCCTCTTTACCTCCACTTCTACCACCCAAGGCCCACTTTTTTCATTTCTCATCTGAACTATTGTGCTGGCCTTCTAATTGATCTACCAGCCTTTAGTGTAATTTCCGTTCCAGTTCTGTCCCCAGAACAATCTTCTAAAGTACTTATTATGGAGATTATGACTTAAAAAGAAAAACAGACTGGATGGTGCCAGTGGCTCAAAGGAGTGGGGCACTGGCCCCATATGCTAGAGGTGGCGAGTTCAAACCCAGCCCGAGCCAAAAAAAGAAAAACAGACTATACACAGTGACTCACTCTTGTAATCCTGGCACTTTGGGAGCCTAAGGCGGGAGAATCATCTGAGCCCAGAAGTTGAAGGTTGCAGTGAGCTATGATTGTCCCACTTTACTCCAGCCTAGGTGACAAAGTGAGACCCTTTCTCTAAAAAATAAAATAAAAACCAACCTGAGCCAGAGACAAACCTTATCTTTAAAAATAGCCAGGCATTGTGGTGGGCACCTATAGTCCCTGCTACTTGGGAGTCTGAAGCAAGAGAATTGCTTAAGCCCAAGAGTTTGAGGTTGCTATGAGCTGTGACGCCACAGCACTCTACTCTACCAAGGGCAACAAAGTGAGAGTGTGTCTCAAAAAAATAAAATAAGATAAGATAAAATAAAAAGCAAAACAAATATCTGTCCATAGCTAATTACAGTCTTCCAATTTAACAACACACTCCTTACCTTGGCATTCAGAGCTCTCATAATCTATCTCCAATTTACCATTCTAACCACTCCTATTCACATAGCCATTGCTCCTACCACTTTGATTAACTCTGTTCAACACTTTTTGCTATACCTCTATGATAGACTTTATAATTTGTTTTATAGTTATTTTAGGATATGTTTTGTCAGACCACTAGACCATGCTTCATTATTTCAGGATTCTTCTTTGATTCAACTTAGTGTTTCTCCTAGCCTCTCATTAGCATCTAAACATTGTAGGCATCAGCAAATATTTGTGGATGAACACTAAATTGCTGTAGAATATTGAGACATTTGGCTCAAAGGTTTTTGACCAAAATAGAGATGATTATCATGACAGACCATGCATTCCTGTCTTAGCCAGTGAGCCTTTTCTTCAAAAAAATATGGGGGCATACTTAACTATTTTGAAGAATATATAAAAGTAAAAAAACAAAACAAAACCCTACCTCACTCAAAGATAGCCAGTAGGTTAACATTTCATTGTATTTCTCTTTTTTCCATGTATTTGAAAAAAAAAGTTTTAATATAGTCTGCATGGCTCGGCGCCTATGGCTCAACGGGCTAAGGCGCCAGCCACATACACATGAGCTGGCCGGTTTGAATCCAGCCTGGGCCCACCAAACAACAACGATGGCTGCAACCAAAAAAAGACCAATTGTGGCTGGCGCCTGTAGTCCCAGCTACTTGGGAGGCAGAGGCAAGAGACTCGCTTGAGTCCAGGCATTGGAGGTTGCTGTGAGCTGTGATGCGACAGCACTCTCTCCAGGGTGACAGTTTGAGGCTGTCTCAAAAAAAAAAAAAAAGATCTTCAAGAGGGCCAGGGATCAGGCTTGGTGGCCAGGTGTCTGGGAACATTGCCCAGACCACTCTAATCCAGCCAAGACAAAATAGCCAGTGGCTTCTACCTTGTGGTAGCAGGATCATTTATGTGGGAAATCCTCTAGTCACAGGAATATGTTCTGCAGAACTTTTCTAAGAGTTTCACTACACTGCTTAACTTCTGAAACTTTTGGAGCTTGTTGAAATAGCACACCATGTTCTAATTCTTTTTCCCTCAGGAGACTATATTTTGCGCCAGGTGCAAACCTGGATTAAGCAGTATCGAGCCTCAGAAACCAGCACCATCCCAGCGATGGAGAAGCTCATTGAGTGGCTGCCGCTGCATCTCCCCAGTCAGCAGAGGACCACAGTGGTGCACGGTGACTTCAGGTACACGTGGTGCTAAGACAGCTGAAAATGATGGCAAGGGCATTCAAAGGGGGAAATTAAGCTATTGGTCTGGCCCAGTTTACAGGTAGGAATTGTTCCCATTGTACAATATCTTCCTCAGCCTTGGCATTATGACATCTTGAGTCAGATAATTTCTTGTTGTGGGGGCTACCTGTCCATTGTAGGATGTCAGACAGCATCCCTGACCTCTACCCACTAGATGCATCTAGTGGGTAGAGGCATTTTGGGTACAGGCAACCAAAAATGTCCACAGACATGGTCCAGTGTCCCCAAGGAGGGTAGCATCACTTTGAGAACTGCTGTTTGAAGATAAGGCAGTGTGAGGTATCCTTTACCCACCCTGAGGTCAGGCGATGGACATTTCGTCTAGATGTAGAGTGAAAGGAATGAGAGAGAGTAGACCTGGTTTTCTCAGGGTATATGATAAGTCTACAGTGTGGTTAAAGCTGGAACTTCCATATGTCTTGCATCCAGCATATGTGTCTAACTCTATCTTGTCACCTATGGTGAAAACTGCCCACTAGGCAGTTGGGCAGCTTTTGTAGTGTTTTCCTGCTTCCTGGCAGCTCTTGGAGGCCTGCTTTTGATATCAGCACACCTTCTGTGGGCCTCTGACCCATTTGGTTGTCTTGTTCATCCTGGGGGAACTGTGCCTTTTTTTTTTTTTAATTATATCCTTTATTTAAGACTGATACAAAAGTTAAGTAGTTCAGATGATACATGGGTATTGAAGAAATGGTCAGTCAGCATTGTTTGTTTTTTTTTTGAGACAGAGCCTCAAGCTGTCACCTTGGATAGGGTGCTATGGCATCACAGCTCACAGCAACCTCCAATTCCTGGGCTCAAGCGAGTCTCCTGCCTCCACCTCCCAAGCAGCTGGGACTACAGGTGCCTGCCACACCGCCCGGCCATTTTTTGGTTGTAGCCGCCATTGTTGTTTGGCAGCCTGGGCTGGATTCGAACACGCCAGCTCAGGTGTACGTGGCTGGTGCCTTAGCCCGTTGAGCCATAGGCACCGAGCCATGTCCACAGACATGGTCCGGTGTCCACAAGGAGGGTAGCATCACTTTGAGAACTGCTCAAAGTGAGAGGCAACCAAAAATTCTGAGCCGGAGGTGTGCCTTTTATTAAATAATCTACCTTAGATGACACAGCTAGACAGGTAGGGATTATTCTAAATACACTTCCTTGCCTTCCAAATGAGTTCGGCCTTTCTTCACTGGCTTGACCTATGTCATTTGTTCCTGGCTTCTTCCTTTATCCACTTTTTGGCATCACAGCTCACGGCAACCTGGGCTCACAGCAACCTGGGCTCACAGCAACAGTTCCTGGGCTCAAGCGAGTCTCCTGCCTCTGCCTCCCAAGTAGCTGGGACTACAGGTGCCCGCCACAATGCCTGGCTATGTTTTTGGTTGCAGCCATCATTGTTGTTTGGCGGGCCCGGGCTGGATTTGAACCTGCCAACTCAGGTGTACGTGGCTGGCGCCTTAGCCGCTTGAGACACAGGCACCGAGCCCAGTAGTGCATTTTCAAGGCTACTCAGGATAGCCCAGGCAATAGTGAGACCTCATCTCTAGAAATGAAAAATAAAAAAGGTAAATAATGGTACAAATAGGCTTGGCACCTGTGGCTCAACAGGCTAAGGCGCCAGCCATGTACACCTGAGCTGGTGGGTTCAAATCCAGCCCGGGCCCACCAAACAACAATGACGGCTGCAACCAAAAAAATGGCTAGGTGTTGTGGCGGGCACCTGTAGTTCTAGCTACTTGGGAGGCGGAGGCAAGAGACTTGCTTGAGCCCAGGAATTGGAGGTTGCTGTGGGCTGTGATGCCACGGCACTCTATCCAGGGTCACAGCTTGAGGCTCTGTCTCAAAAAATAAATAAATAAATAAATAAATAAATAATGGTACAAATAATATGCAAAAATTTAGGTTAAAAAATTTTTAAATTGGGTTAAAAGTTTAGGTTAAAAATTTGTTTATGCAAATGAACAAATACACATGCAGTGACTATCTCTGGAAAGAAACATAAGAAAGAGGCAACTCCTCTTCTCTAAACTTCTCACTGAGTATCGTATTTTCCTCATGAATTTTGAGTCATGTGAATTCAAAAAAATAAATAAAAATCTAAAAAATAATTTAAGCATTTTTCTGACATGGAATCTTTTCTCATGAGCACATAACTAATAGCCAACAAATTCATGAAAAAATACTCATTGTCTCTACTTTTTAGAGAAATGCAAATCAAAACCACTTTGAGATATCACCTAACTCCAGTGAGAATAGCCCATGTCAAAATCCCAAATGCAACATATGCTGCTGTGGGTGCAGAGAGAAGGGCATACTCATGCACTGTTGGTGGGACTACAAACTTGTACAGCCTTTATGGAAAGAAGTATGAAGAGTCCTCAGAAAACTGAAAGTAGACTGTCCACTGACTCGTCCTGCATTGTAAGTGGCCTATATACACTTTTTTTTTTTTTTTTGAGACAGAGCCTCAAGCTGTCACCCTGGATAGAGTGCTGTGGCATCACAGCTCACAGCAACCTCCAATT
>CAUYON010031159.1:0-14028 GCA_963573935.1 Arctocebus calabarensis
TTTTTTTTTTTGTAGAGACAGAGTCTCACTCTATCGCCCTGGGTAGAGTGCCGTGGCGTCACACTGCTCACAGCAACCTCCAGCTCTTGGGCTTAAGCGATTCTCTTGCCTAGTAGCTGGGACTACAGGTGCCCGCCATAGCGCCCGGTTATTTTTTTGTTTTGCAGTTCGGCCGAGGCCAGGCTTGAACCCGCCACCTTCGGTATATGGGGCTGGCGCCCTGCTCGCTGAGCCACAGGAGCCGCCCTGTTTTTGAACTTTGTATACATCGAATCTTGCAATGTGTCCTCTAGGGGTCTGGCTTCCTTCCTGCTGCATGAATTGTGTCAGGTTTGGTTCTTTGTCCTGGCTGTGACTAGCACCACTGTTGTATCCCTTTACCTCTTGATGGACACGTGGGCTGTTTCCAGTTGGCTATTAGCAAAGTTGCTCCAATTATTCTTTTTTGTTGTTGTTGTTGCAGTTTGGCCGAAGCTGGGTTTGAACCTTCTACCCTCAGTATATGGGGCTAGTGCCCTATCCACTGAGCCACAGCCGCCGCCGTATTCTTTTTTTTTTCCTTTTGAAACCTCACTTTGTCACCCTGGTAGAGTGCCATGGCATCATGGCTCATAGTAACCTCAACCTCAAACTCTTGGGTTCAAGTGATCCTTTTGCGTCAGCCTCCTCAGTAGCTGGGACTACAAGCACCTACCAGAACACCTGGCTATTTTTAGAGAGGAGGTCTCGCTCTTGCTCCAGGCTGGTCTTGAACTCCTGAGTTCAAGCGATCTGCCTTCCTTGGCCCCCACATAGAGTGTACTCTCCAGAAAGAGAGTACTGAGATTACAGGTGTGAGCCATTGTACCCGGCTGCTCCAATTATTCTCAAACAAGGCTATTTTGTGAACATTTTCATTTCTCTTGGGAGTGAGATTGCTGGGTCACGGGGATGGTGTACAGCCTCCAGTTGCTAAAGCAACACACGATTCTCAGTGTGAATAAGTATGGAAGTTAGATACAAGAAGGGTCGAGACCCTGCCTTCGTAAAAACACTTGGCACCTCCTCTACCCCTTTGCCTCCTCTACCCCTAGCAGGCAAGGCTGGGAGATCTTCCACACCTTCTCTGGGCACTGGGATGAGTGGACCAGTGAGGGACCAGGGCTCCTGGGAGCCCACGGTCTTACCAGGAGCTGTGTGCCCTCTTGGGCTGTGTTTGTCTCTACTCTCTGTATCTCTGTACTTCTCACTCTTTGCCCTTGTCTCTGGTGCCTAGTCTCCATTTCACTGTCTCTTTCTGTCCCTGTGTTCTCTCTAGCATACCTTCTTCTCTCCCTGTCTGTGTCAGAATCTTCCCAAGGGCCTGGGGAGGGGGTGGGACTCCCCGAAGCCTGGGATGACCCTCCTCTTCCCTCTCCAACCAATCAGTACCCAGATGGTGTCTTCTATGACCTGGACAGCTGCAAGCACTCAGGCTACCCTGACTCAGAGGAGGCTTCTGGTGAGTGACCCTGGCTTAGGCCTTGGGTGACTTTCACAGATGGGCGAGCTGAGGCCCAGTGGAAGGTGTGACCTAACACAGCATGATAAGGGTAGCCAGGCCTCCAGACCTCCTCCCTTTCCCCCTTCCCACCCATCTGCTCCCCCATGCAAATCCTGGGGTCAGATATTTGCACAGCCCACAATGGCCTCTCTGTGCTGGGGGCTTTGGGTGGCAGGAGGCCTCTGCCAGAGTGCCCAGCTGCTGACTCAGTGCCCTTCCCCCAGATCCCCTGTGGGACTGGGCTGGGTCCCCATCTGTCCCAGCCGCACCCTATGAAGCCTTTGACCCAGCAGTGGCCACCTTCAGCCATCCCCAGGCTGTCCAGTTCTGCTATGGACCCTCTACCTACAGCCCTGCAGGGAGCCTCGACCCAGGGCCTGGCCTCCCAGCCTACCTCACAGAGGACTTCACCAGCCAGGTGAGTGGCAGGGTGCTAGTTCAATCAAGTCTTGTCATTTGATTGAGATTTACCAGGTGTCAAGCCCTGCATTAAAACCTCAGGCACTGGGTGACTCTTGTGGCTCAGTAAGTAGAGCACCGGCCCATATACCGAGGATGGCGTGTTGGAACCCAGCCTCAGCCAGCTAAAACAGCAGTGACAACTGCAACAACAAAAAAAAAGCCGAGCCTTGTGGCAGGTGCCCATAGTCCCAGCTACTACTATGGATGCTGAGGCAAGAGAATCGCTTAAGCCCAAGAGTTGGAGGTTGCTGTAAGCTGTGATGCCATGGCAGTCTGCCTTGGGCAACAAAAAAGTGAGACTCTATCTCAACCCAAAAAAAAAAAAAAAAAAACAGACACAGAGTAACTCCTTTAGTAACTTTTAGAGTAAGTGGAATTCTTGCTCTACTTACTGTGTGGAGCAAGTGGGCAAAGAGAGGCAGAGACAAACCAAGGGACAGCACAGATTGGGGAGTTGGCTGTACTGGGCATGCTTTGACAGAGGTGGTTCAGGTGTCCCCTGGCCATGACATAGCAATCCGAACCAAGGCCATAGTTCATGCTGTCAACAAAGTTGGAGACCAGAGCAGGAAGGGCCACAATAGAGGCTTGAATGGAGGAAGGGGAGGGACAGAAGGGGTCCCTGGATATACAGGTGACCTTGACCTTCTGCAGACTTTGGGCCCCCCAGTGTACACCCCGTACCCCAGTCCTGTGCTATCAGAGGAGGAGGACTTACTGCTGGACAGCCCCGCCCTGGAAGTTTCGGACAGCGAGTCAGATGAGGCCCTCATGACTGGTGCTGAAGGGAGGGGATCCGAGGCAGGTATGTGGGAATGGATGGGGTGGGGAAGCCAGCTGGAGATGGGGGAGGGGACTAAAGGAATTGTGGCTGCCCAGGCACCTACTGTATACTCCAGTGCTGATGGCAGTTCCCAGATCCACACCAGCTGCTGTGTGTGACCTTGGGCAAGCGCCTCTCCCTCTCTGTGCTTGGTTTCCTGTTTGTATAACAGAGATGGCAGTGATAGTGTCTACCCTCGTGAGGTCATTAGGAGGGTAAAACTGGATAACATGTGTAGATGGGATAGCAGCACCTGGCACAGAGCAAGCACCCTATGTCAACATCTTCACCATCATTACCCATGCAATGACAACAAAAAGAATCACAAAATCAACCCCCATTTGGGTGGCGCCTGTGGCTCAAAGGAGTAAAGCGCCGGCCCCATATGCCAGAGGTGGCGGGTTCAAACCCAACCCTGGCCAAAAACTGCAAAAAAAAAAAAAAATCAACCCCCAGCTAGTCTACCCCTGCCCTGCCCATGTGCCCAACACTCATTATGCTCAATCCCTGAGAAGTTGAGGTCTTGAGTTACTGTCTGTATCTGGGCCTTGATATCTCATCTATAAACTGGGCATCCTCTTCCTCCCATCTCATGGAGGTAGGTCTTCCCAGATGAAGATTAAAGGAACTGGTGATCATAGAACAATTAGCAAAGCACCTGGCCTAAACTGCTCCCCAGAGGTTTGTAAAAGTAAAACACAAACATGTTAGCCTCCTTTATGATTGAAGAGACTCTGACTCAGAGAAGTTAAGTCACCTGTTTTAATTTAGGGTTTTTTGAGACAGTCTTACTGTTGCTTTGGGTAGAGGGCTATGGCATTATAGTTCCCAGCAACCTCAAACTCTTGGGCTCAAGTTATCCTCTTGCCTGAGTAGCTGGGACTACAGGCACCTGCCACCATTCCTGGCTAGGTATTCAATTTTTTAAGTAGAGATGGGGTTTCGTTCTTGCTCAGGCTGGTCTTGAACTCATGAGCTCAAGCAATCCACCTACTTCAGCACCCTTACCTTAGGATTTTTTTTTTTTTTGAGAATTTTTTTCTTTCTTTCTTTCTTTTTTTTTTTTTAGGAGACAGATTCTCACTCTATGGCCCTCAGTAGAGTGCTGTGGCGTCACACAGCTCACAGCAACCTCCTACTGCTGGGCTTAGGCAATTCTCTTGCCTCAGCTTCCCAAGTAGCTGGGATTACAGGCGCCCGTCACAATGGCTGGCTATTTTTTATTGCAGTTTGGCCGGGGCCAGGTTTGAACCTGCCATCCTCGGTATATGGGGCCGGCGCCCTACTCACTGAGTCACACGTGCCACCCAGTTTAGGATTTTTTTAAAAATTTTTTTGAGGCAGAGTTTCAGTTTGTCGCCCTCTGTAGAGTGTGGTGGCATCACAGTTTACAGCAACCTCAAACTCTAGAGCTTAAGCAATTCTATTGCCTCAGCCTCCCAAGTAGCTGGGACTACAGGCACCCTCCATACACCCAGCTATTTTTAGAGATGAGGTCTCGCTCTGGCTCAGGCTGGTCTTGAACATGCGAGCTCAGGCAATCCACCCAACTTGGCCTCCTAGAGTGCTAGGATTACAGGCATGAGCCAACTTGGATGGCAAGGATCTTTAAGATGGAGGGTGCCCCTGCAATGATTAGGAGAGATAGGACATGGAAATAGAGGTTTTGTTACTCTGCAGATGCAGAGGCCACACAGCTCAGGCAGGGAGACAGATGGACTTGTGGGTTTGGGCCTTTATTGGGGTCCAGGATTCTATCCTAGCAGGTTTTCTGTGGGGAGTTTTAGTGGACAGGTTTAAAGTGAGCGGGCTTCCAGGCTTGCGTTCCAGGAGGTCACATTGTGCCTGAGAGGAGGTCACTGAGACTGACCTGTCTGCACAGTCCACGTGTGTCATGGGGACCAGGCGTGCTGCCAAGTAGACTGCACCTAGCTGTCCCATAGGGAGGTAGCCATTAGGAGGCAATTGTATAAGGCAGGGATCTGGATTGACCACACTGAGGACCCCTCAATGGTCTTCAGCGAGGGGTGTGGGGGCAGGGAGCATAGGTGGGACTGGGAACTGTCAAGGGTAACACAGCCCTGCCTCTAGTATGAGAATGTCCCACTTATATTTAAAATGGATACCAAGGTAACATAAAATAAGAATTCACTACATCACCACCCCAAGGTCACACTTCTGGGCAATGACAGAAGGTATTTGCATTCAATGCCCTAGTTCCGTGGGGTCCTCACTGCTGTAGGAGCCCAGAAGTCAGGTGCCTTTCCCATGACCCCAGCCCATCTGGGCTGAGTGGCTGGGAGACAAGGAGCTGGAGAAATATCCAGAACTATTCAATCTGACTCCCATCTGTCAGCTCTCTTGTTAAGCCCTTGAGAGGCACTGTCAGCCCATTTCAGATTCTTTCACCCACGGACCCAACCAACATGTATTGCTATGTGCTGGGAGCAGAGCAGAAGACAAGACAGACGCAAATCCCCAAAATTGAAGCACAATGGGGATGGAGTTCTGGGGCCAGCTTCGGGAAGGGACGGGGTGGGCACAGAGGCAGATGTATCTAATAGGCACCTCCTTCGTCCCACTTCTCTGGATGGGGAGACTGAGGCTGGGGAAAAAGGTTGAGTAGGCTTGGGGCGGGGCCTCTCCTGATGCGTCCCCAACCCCGCTGCAGGGGCCCGCAAGAAGCTGCGCCTGTACCAGTTCCTGCTGGGGCTGCTGACACGCGGGGACATGCGCGAGTGCGTGTGGTGGGTGGAGCCGGGCGCCGGCGTCTTCCAGTTCTCCTCCAAGCACAAGGAGCTCTTGGCGCGCCGCTGGGGCCAGCAGAAGGGCAACCGCAAGCGCATGACCTACCAGAAGCTGGCGCGCGCCCTGCGCAACTACGCCAAGACCGGCGAGATCCGCAAGGTCAAGCGCAAGCTCACCTACCAATTTGACAGCGCGCTGCTGCCCGGCGCTCGCCGGGCCTAAGCCCACCTGAGGCTCTCGGGGCTCTGCATCCTGCCTAGGCAGCTCGGGAGCCCCATGCTGCCTGTGGAGCCTCTGGGGACCTCACGGCCCAGCCAGGACCCCTCTGGAGTCCCCCTGTCACGTTGGCATCGTCACACCCTAGGTCATAGGACCTTTGGAACCCACACTTGAGGCGGGGAATGTTGCCATAATCCCTAAGCCCGGCCCAGGGCACCTCTGGAATTTCTTTACCACCTCCTGGATCCCCAGATCCTCATATTTTGGGTCACAGGACCCACTAACCACTATACCATGGAGGCACTGGAGAGGGTTGCTTCCAGAATCCCAAGAGCTTCTCTGGGGTCCCCAAACCAGGCCCGGGACCACCCTAAGATCCGTTGTAAACCCTCATGTCTCATCTTGGGGTGCACACAGATCAGCACACCAGGATGGGGGCTCTGCCAGCAACCCTGAGCCCTGTTCAGCGGTACCCCTGGGGTCACTTTCTTATGCCTGAGTCCCTCTTGTCATATCTGAGATCTCCTAGTTATGTCTGGGGCCTTCTGGGAACCCTTTTATTGTCTCAGATCTCTGTACCTCTCTACGAATCTTGTCACATCTGCTCCCTCAAATCCCTTTGTCATCTTTGAGATCCCCTAATTCTCTGAAACTATTCTGTTGTCACTTTTTTGTGTCTGGAATTCTCCAATCACATCTAGGGCCTCTCTGGGATCCTTTTGTCATGTCTGAAATCACTCTGATCAGGTGGGGGGTGTTCAGTGAACTTTGTCATATCTGGGGCCCACTGGAATATCCTCCAATCAGATCTGAGACCCTCCCAGGAATCCCCATGTGATAAGTTCCTATGGGGACCCTACTCTTCTTGGGGTGTCCTCCATATGGTCATGCTGAAGATCATTCTGGCCTCTCAAGTGATTTCTGGGAGATCTTGGCAGTTCCCCATGGTATTTATAGTAAGAAGTTTCAATTGGGTTACTCCCCAAAATCCAGACAAACTAGGTCCTTGGTGATAGTTTCTTTTTTTCTTTCTTCCTTACCCTTTTTTTTAGACAGAGTCTCACTTTGTCACCCTTGGTAGAGTGCTGTAGCATCATAGCTCACTGCAACCTGAAACTCTTGGGCTCAAGTGATCTTCTTGCCTCAGTCTCCCAAGTAGCTGGGACTACAGGTGCTTGCAAAATGCCTGGCTATATTTTAGAGATGGGAGGGCAGTGCCTGTGGCTCAAAGGAGTAGGGCACCAGCCCCTTATGCCGGAGGTGGTGGGTTTAAACCCAGCCCTAGCCAAAAACTGCAAAAAAAAAAGGTATTTTAGAGTTGGGGCTCTTGTTCAGACTATATGGTGATGTTTTCTTTCTTTTTTTTTTTTTTGTAGAGACAGAATCTCACTTTATCGTCCTGGGTAGAGTGCCGTGGCGTCACACTGCTCACAGCAACCTCCAGCTCTTGGGCTTAAGCGATTCTCTTGCCTCAGCCTCCCTAGTAGCTGGGACTACAGGCGCCCGCCACAGCGCCCGGCTATTTTTTGTTTTGCAGTTCAGCTGAGGCCGGGCTTGAACCCGCCACCTTCGGTATATGGGGCCGGCACCCTACTTGCTGAGCCACAGGAGCCGCCCAATCAGGAGTCTTTTTAAGGATTCATGTATTGTAAGCAAGAGAAAACAATGCCACAAAGAGAAGTGGAAAAAAATCAAAAGAGAGAATTGATTTGTCTTGCTTTCAGCATGTTAAGTACAGATAAAAGACTATATACATTACAGGCTTTCTTTATCCAACTAAATTCTCCAAGCAGAAAGTTTTATATATTCTTCCTTGGAATTACAGCTCAAGCATTTTTCTAGGAGACCACCATTAACAAATCATATTAAGAACATGAGCATAGCGTAAAGAGAAATGGGACCATACTTCATGCTGAAAGCAGTTCCTATTTTCCTAACACGTCCCTGTTTCTTTCATTTTTTGTAGAGATTCTGCCTTACCCTCCCCCTAAAGTGCTGAGATTACTGATCTTAGCCACTGTAGCCAGCCCAATTCCCAAATTCTTAACTGCCGTTTCCCACTTGTATATTCTACCTCCAAGTCCATTTTTCCCTAAGCAGATAACGAAAAACAACGCTTTCAGCTTGGCGCCTGTGGCTCAATGGGCTAAGGCGCCAGCCACGTACACCTGAGCTGGTGGATTGGAACCAGCCCGGGCCCGCCAAACAATGGCTGCAACCAAAAAATGGCCGGGGCGTTGTGGTGGAAGCCTGTGGGTCCAGTTGCTTGGGAGGAGGAGGCAGGAGACTCGCTTGAGCCCAGGAATTGGAGGTTGCTGTGAGCTGTGATGTTACAGCACTCTATCCAGAGTGACACAGTTTAAGGCTCTGTCTCAAAAAAAAAAAAGAAAAGAAAAAGAAAAAAAAAAGAAAAACAATGCTTTCCTTCTACCTTACTATTTTTTTGAAGAGTACAGCAGGCAATACTTTTGTATCCATTTCCAACACTAGCAATGCAAAAATAACTAGAAAAGGGTGGCGCCTGTGGCTTATCCAGTAGGTCGCCGGCCCCATATACTGAAGATGGCGGGTTCAAACACAGCCTCAGCCGAACTGCAGAAACTGAAAAATAGCTGGGTGCTGTGGCAGGCACCTGTAGTCCCAACTACATGGGAGGCTGAGCAAGAGAATCACCTAAGCCCGGAGTTAGAGGTTGCTGTGAGCTGTGACTACCAAGGGCGATAAAGTGAGTAAATGTCTCTACAAAAAAGAAAAAAATTAATAAAAAAAACTAGAAAAAAAAAAAGGCCTTGCCCCATAAAAAACATACACAAACAAGATAAATAACAAGTGCCTATTCAACAATGTAGATAGCAGGTGCTACATTAGGTTTGAAAGGCAAAACTGCTATAGGTTAAAGCAAGTAAAGTAACCAAGCAAGATTTAAGTCTGTAGAGAGGAAAAAGGATATTACAGGCAGAGAAAAAAGGATAAGCAAAAATAAGAAACATGCTAAGGAAGGGAAGCTGTGAGACAACAATGAATAAATCAATTTGGTCAAAAGAGAGGACCAAAAGGGAGAGGTAGACTGGGCTGTGGATTTTAGATTTTTGACTAAAGGTATAAACTGGGAACTGACATTAAGTTTTGTATAGGAATAACATGTCAAGTTGATTCCCATTCGGGAATGACTAGCATCTTCTCAACATTCAGATCCTTTTAAATGCCACTTCTTCAAAAAGGTTTTTTCCTAACAACTCTGCCAGAGGAGCTCTTTGCCTCAGCCCCCTCCTCCAACATTCAGATCCTTTTAAATGCCACTTCTTCAAAAAGGTTTTCTCTAACAACCCCGCCAGAAGAGCTCTTGGCCCCTTTCACTCTGAAAATAACCAACCATGCTTTTTTATCATAGCACTTATCGCTACCTGAAACAATATTATTTCTTTTCATACTTGGTTGTGTGCCTCTTGCATTACAATGTAAGCTACTCATCACGAAAGCATGCACTCACCTAGCACAACACACAGCACATAGTATGTACTCAAACATTTATCAAGTGAATGAATGAATGCTGACCTCAGCCATCAGCACACTCTCAGAGACGAAAAATTAAATCACTTATTGAAGGGAAATGTGTTAACATGTAAACTTAAAATAAGTTTTTCAAAAGTTATACAATCACGTTGGTTTTTATTTGTAGATGGTATGACTTCAGAAATAACATGCTAAAAAAACGCACTATGAATTCTCTTTACTTTCTCTATTCAGCCCTCTTTAACCTGACACTTTTTTTTTTTTTGTAGAGACAGAGTCTCACTTTGTCACCCTTGGTAGAGTGCTGTGCAGTCACAGCTCACAGCAACCTCCAGCTTCTGGGCTTAGGTGATTCTCTTGCCTCAGCCTCCCAAGCAGCTGAGACTACAGGCACCTGCCACAACCTCCGGCTATTTTTTGATGCAGTTTAGCCGGGGCTGGGTTTGAACCCATCACCCTCGGTATATGGGGCCGGTGCCCTACTCGCTGAGCCACAGGTGCCACCCTTTTTTTTTGAGACAGAGCCTCAAGCTGTCACCCTGGACAGAGTGCTGTGGCATCACAGCTCACAGCAACCTCCAATTCCTGGGCTCAAACGAGTCTCCTGCCCTACCTCCCAAGTAGTTGGGACTACAGGTGCCCGCTACAACGCCGGCTATTTTTTGGTTGCAGCTGTCATTGTTGTTTGGCAGGCCCGGGCTGGATTCAAACCCGCCAGCTCTGGTGTACGTGGCTGGCGCCTTAGCCCATTGAGCCACAGGTGCCAAGCCTAATCTGACCTTTTGAGCATCCTTTTCCATTTCTTTCTCTGCTTAATGCTAGAATTATTTAAATTTCATGATTCTAAACACTATTATAATAAAATATTTAGAGAAAAATCTACACTATCTACACTTAGAAATTTTACCAATTACATCATCTGATTAAATCAGTACATACAGCTGAATTTTTGATCCTACAGATCACCGAAAAGAGCTTATACGATATTTTCAAAATACTTAATTCTATATAGTCACGGACTATATGCTTATGTAAGTTCCCTTAATGAGTAAGAATCAGACTAGAAAGTATTTTACTAAATCATCTGATCTTGCCATTGCACACCAAGGTAGAATTTATCACCTTTTAAGATGTATTTCCAGACATAGAAATATTCTATTCATAATTATCTGTAATTCTGCCTGATGTTTATGGTTAATCACCTATATAATAAAAATATTTGGGGGCCGGACACAGTGGCTAACATCTGTAATCCTAGCACTCTGGGAGGCCAAGGCGGGTAGATCACCTGAGCTCAATAATTTAAGACCAGCCTGAGCAAGAGTGACACCCTGCCTCTAAAAATAGCTGGTGTGGCAGGTACCTGTAGTCCCAGCTACTTGGGAGGCTGAGGCAAGAAGATCACTTGAGCCCAAGAGTTTGAGATTGCTAAGAGCTATGACCCATGACACTCTACCAAGGGCAACAAAGTGAGACTCTGTCTCAAAATATGTATATACACACACTTATATTTGAAGTTTTTAGTACCATGTATCTAGTGTGTTTAACGAGCTACATTCTTCAAATGATAAATTTATAATGCCATACTCCACTTTCCAATGGATAGCCTTAGAGAACATACTAGTTTCCTCAGGCTTGCTAAAAGACAGCTTATGAAACTGTATGTATTTCTTAAAAAATTTCTGAAGAGCTCAAGAAATAATAAGAGAATGATTCCTGGTTCTTAGGTTATTAAATAAGCATTCAAGACTCACTTGACAAAGAAAAAAACTGTGACAATGAAATATATTAATAATGTATAAGGACTCTGAAAAATAATCTGTTTCAATAATGACTTGCAGACCTTCTGCTTTGCTTAGGAGTAATTGGTCTCTGCTACATTCTATCTGTATCATTTCGAGAGTCAGATACAAACTTAAGATTTTCTTTTAAAAAAACAGAGGAGAAGAAATAAGTTACTATAAATAAAACAAGGCAGGCCATGAGAAAACTAGTTACTGAGGCTGGTTGATGGGTTGTTTATGTTTGAAATTTTTCATTACAAAAGTTGAAAAGATTCCTCACTCAGACTCAATAAAAGGTATAATTAATTGGCATCTGACTTGTAAGATTGGACGTCAAACACTGCAGTCCATCATACCTATAATGTACCAATAATATACCTATAATAACTTGTACTTAACCATTAATGCAATAAACAAAAAAAGACAAACCTCACCTAGAGACTAAGACTAAAAACAAGAATAAGATTTTAAAACACATTACCTCTGGGTCACCTTAAAAAAAAATAAAAGGACTTCCACAAGCCTTAAGTACATTATTAAGTACATAAGTCAAAGATTACAACATTATTCAAAACAGAGCTAGGCATGGTGGCACATGCATGTAGTCCCAGCTATCTAGGTTTGGGGCGGGGGGGGTGGGGGGGCGGAAGGATTGCTTGAGCCCAGGTGTTTAAGGCCAGCCAGGCCAATATAGCGAGATCCTGACTCTTAACAACAAAAAAAAATTACTCAGAAGGGTAGAAAAGAGTCACTTGGCCAGGTGACTAGATTGTGAGTCATGCCTATAATCCTAGCGTCTGCAGAAGACACGAGGATTGCTTCAGCTTAGGAGTTTGAGACTAGCCTGAGCAAGAGCAATCCTGTCTCTACTAAAAACAGAAAAACCAGCCAGGTGTAGTGATGCACACCTGCAGTCCTACCTATTCAGGAAGCTAAAGCAAGAGTACTGCTCAAGCCTAAGAGTTTGGGGTTTGGGGTTGCTGTGAGCTATGATGATGTCACAACACTCCACTTAGAGACAAGAGAGTTAAAGTCTTGCAAAAAAAGGGGGGAGGGAGATTACTTAACTTCCAGAGGGCCTAAATATCCCAAGTTAAATAGTTCAAAGTATTCACTTTCCTATTTGCTCAGGCGTACCCAACCTACAGTCTATAGGCCATGTGCAGATTATTTGAGGTCTATTTTGCTTTTCTTTGGTGTTGGATACTGATAGACTATACTTGGATTTTTTTTTTTTTTTGGTGGCAGTTTTTGGCAGAGACTGGATTTGAACCCGCCACCCGACAACAGACACCTCCAGCATATGGGGCTGGAGCCCTACTCCTTTGAACCACAGGCATTGCCCTGTTTGTGTTTTTAATGTATGGCCCAAGCCAACTCTTCTTCCAATGTGCACCAGGAAAAGAAAAAAAAAGGATGAACACCCCTGTACCTAGTCAAAACTTGGCTTTTAAGGTTTAATAGTAAAATTTTGTTTATTCACTGGGAACTATTTTTGTTTGTTTTTAAATAATTTTATTAAATCATAATTGTAGGGAACTTTTTTTTTTTTTTGAGACAGAGTTTCACTATGTCGCCCTCAGTAGAGTACTGTGGCATCACAGCTCACAGCAACCTCAAACTCTTGGGCTTAAGCGATTCTTTCCTCAGCCTCCCAAGCAGCTAGGACTACAGGCACCCACCCCAACGCCTGGCTATTTTTTGGTTGTCATTGTTGTTTGGCAGGCCCGGGCTGGATTCCAACCCGCCAGCTTGGGTGTATGTGGCTGGCGCTCTAGAAGTGCCAAGTCATTCACTCAGAAGTTTTCAAAGTGCCTCTAACTTCCTGCATACCAAATGCATATCTGGTTTAGGCAGTCTCTAGAAATGATGGTTTAAAAAATGTATATTTTTTGTAATAGACTAAGAAAAATAAAATACAATCTATTCCAAGTAAGGACCAGGTACTTCAAAGCCAAAACTGATAAAACCAAGCTTATTCTGCGAACTGAGAAGCTCTAGAAAAAAATAAGCCAATAATCTAAGCTAATACCAAAAACATCTGTTAAATAATACTAATTCCCAAAACAAACCATTTACAAATTTAACAACTTTAGGAAAGAGGTTATTTAAATTTAATGAATCTACAGACTATTTTTTCACATTTACAATAACTATCATATTTTGTTTTGTTTTTTGAGAGGGTCTTGCTAAATCTTATAAAAATCTCTTAAATTGCTACATTTATTGGCATAAAGCTGTTCACAGTGTTTTTCCTTTTTTTGAAATGGGGGTCTCACTCTCACCCAGGTTGGAGTGCAAAGGTGCAATCAGAGCTCACTGGAGCCTTGAACTCTTAGGCTCAAGCATTCTTTCTGCTTCAGCCTCCCAGAGTGCTAGGATTTTCAAGCATGAACCACTATAGCCAGTCTGTAGTGTTTGAATCTTGTGATTGTATTCTTTTACCTTGTTTGCTTTTTGTTTCATTGATTTATGTTTATTATTTTTTTTCTGCTTTACTTTGGGTTTAATCTCTTCTGACCTTGTAAGACCTAAACGTCACAGCTCACAGCAACCTCTAACTCTTGGGCTTAAGCAATTATCTTCCCTCAGCCTCCCAAGTAGCTGAGACTACAGGTGCCCGCCACAATGCCCAACTCTTTTTGTTGTTGTTGCAGTTGTCATTGTTGTTTAGCAGGCCTGGACTGGGTTTGAACTTGTCTGCCTCTGTGTATGTGGCTGGTGCCCTAACCACTGAGCTATGGGCACCAAGACTAATTTTTTTTTTTTTTTTTGAGACAGAGTCTCAAGCTGTCACCCTGGATAGAGTGCTGTGGCATCACAGCTCACAGCAATCCCCAACTCTTAGGCTCAAGCATTCTTTCTGCTTCAGCCTCCCAGAGTGCTAGGATTTTCAAGCATGAACCACTATAGCCAGTCTGTAGTGTTTGAATCTTGTGATTGTATTCTTTTACCTT
>CAUYON010031161.1:0-20447 GCA_963573935.1 Arctocebus calabarensis
TATTGAATGGAGTTAAATTGAAACCATTTCCACTTAGATCAGGAACTAGGCAAGGTTGCCCATTGTCTCCATTGCTCTTCAATATTGTAATGGAAGTTTTAGCCATTGCAATCAGGGAAGAAAAGGCGATCAAGGGTATCCACATGGGGTCAGAAGAGATCAAACTTTCACTTTTCACAGATGATATGATTGTACATCTGGAAAACACTAGGGATTCTACTACAAAACTTTTATAAGGGATCAAGGAATACAGCAATGTCTCAGGCTACAAAATCAACCTCCGTAAATCTGTAGCCTTTAAATACACCAACAATAGCCAGGCCGAAAAAACAATCAAAGACTCTATTCCTTTCACAGTAGTGCCAAAGAAGATGAAATATTTGGGAGTTTACCTAACAAAGAATGTGAAAGATCTCTATAAAGAGAACTGTGAAACTTTAAGAAAAGAAATAGCTGAAAATAACAAGTGGAAAAATCTTCCATGCTCATGGCTGGGAAGAATCAACATTGTTAAAATGTCTATATATGTCAATATATAATTTTAATGCAATTCCTATCAAAGCTCCATTGTCATATTTTTAAAATCTCGAAAAAATAATACTTCGTTTTATATGGAATCAGAAAAAACCTTGAATAGCCAAGGCATTACTCAGAAATAAAAACAAAGCAGGAGGAATCATGCTACCAGACCTGAGACTCTACTATAAATCCATAGTGATCAAAAGAGCATGGTATTGGCACAAAAATAGAGAGGTACACAGACGTTTGGAACAGAATAGAGAACCAAGAGATGAATCCAACTACTTACCGTTACTTGATCTTTGACTAAGGTAGACTCTCGCTGGATTAAAGATTTAAACTTAAGACATGAAACTATTAAAATATTAGAAGAAAGTTCAGGGGAAACTCTTGAAGAAATTGGCTTGGGCGAATATTTTATGAGGACTCCCCAGGCAATTGAAGCAGTATCAAAAATACACTACGATCCCCTGATCAAACTAAAAAGCTTCTCTACAGCTAAGAACACAGTAAGTATAGCAAGCAGACAGCCCTAAGAATGGGAGAAAATATTTGCAAGTTATGCCTCCGACAAAGGTTTGATAACCAGAATACACAGAGAACTCCAACGTATTAGCAAGAAAAGAACTAGTGATCCCATCTCAGAGTGGGCAAAGAACTTGAAGAGAAATTTCTCTAAAGAAGAAAGGCACACAGCCTACAGATACATGAAAAAATGCTCACCATCCTTAATCATCAGAGAAATGCAAATCAAAACTACTCTGAGATATCACCTAACTCCAGTAAGACTAGCCCACATGACAAAATCCCCAAACCAGAGATGTTGGTGTGGATGTGGAGAAAAGGGAACACTTCTACACTGCTGGTGGGAATGCACACTACTACATTCCTTTTGGGAGGATGTTTGGAGAGTACTTAGAGATCTAAAAATAGACCTTCCATTCGACCCTATAATTCCTTTACTAGGTATATACTCAGAAGACCAAAAATCACACTACGACAAAGACATCTGTACCAGAATGTTTATTGCAGCCCAATTCATAATTGGTAAGTCATGGAAGAAGTGCCCAAGTGCCCATTGACCCACGAATGGATTAATAAACTGTGGTACATGTACACCATGGAATATTATGCAGCCTTAAAGAAAGATGGAGACTTTACCTCTTTTGTGTTTATAGCACAAGAATATGGGAAGGGAGGGGAGGAGGGAGGTTGGGGTAGAGGAAGAGTGATTGGTGGGGCCACGCCTATGGTGCATCTTAGAGGGGTACAGGCAAAACTTACTAAATGCAGAATACGATGTCTTCATACAATAACTAAGAAAATGCCTTGAGGGCTATGTTGAGCAGTTTGATGAAAACATTTCAGATTGTATATGAAAACAGCACATTGTGCCCCTTGATTGCACTAGTGTATGCAGCTGTGATTTAATATATATATATATATATATACAAAGAGGCTTAGGGAGGCAATGAGAAAACACACCCATGACACCTGACTCCATAGAGTGTCAGATTATTTTAAAAGACAAAATTATCACTCAAGTGGCACCAGGCATTCAAAGAAAACCCCAGAAATTGGCTCTAGTCCCAGACCATAACCTGGAGAATCTTTTTAAAATGGCCACTATGGTCTTTTATAACCAAGACCTGGAGAGAAAGGAGGAAAAAGAGAGAAAGGAACAGAAAAAAATGACAGCTCTAGTAATGGCACTCCCACAAACGAGCAACTTTCAGGGGCAGAGGGAAACCAGAGGAGCTAAAAACAAGTGCTTCCAATGTGGTCAGACTGGCCACTTCAGAAAAGATCACCCCCAGCAGCACCACTCCCAGCCTTGAAGCTGCAATTGGAATGACTTGCTATTCTCTCATGCCTCTCTAACTATGTCTGAAAGTGCTGCTCCCCTTTTGGGGAGGGACATACTAACTAGAACAGGAACTTTTCCCTCCTGGAGATCTAGTCATAATCAAAACTCTTCCCTCTAATTCACCTTCCCTAACCCCAACTTGGGAAGTCCCCTTTTCTGTTATCTTGTCTTCTTCTACAGCTGTTAAAGTTATAGGAGTCAATTCTTGCATACATCATTCACGAGTAAAATCCTGGAACCCTCCATCTTCAATGGAGGCAGACAGTGAAGACAGCCAACCACAGACCACTTACACTTGTGAGCCAAAAGAAAGTTTGAAGTTATTATTCAGGAAACAGCAAAAAAAAAATTCCTAATATGATTTTCTTTTAGCATTACTGAATAAGTGCTTCTGACCTGATGCTTCTCTACCTTTGCCTATTACTGAATATACTAATGAGATTTGTGTTTTCCAGAAATGTCATCAAGCCATACGCAATAAAGATGGTTCCAGTCCATGAACCTCTGTATCATTCTCCCTCCAGAGAAACCCTAACTGTCCCCTTCTATCATTGCCCGATTCAGCAGGAAGCAGTTAGATCGAGTCTTCGCCACTTTTCCCTAACAGCAGTTGGGGTTTCTACTCGGAGAGGGAGAATTGATGCAGGACATTTGGGCCCTGGCCTGCTCAGTGGAGCTAGTGGACCTGACGCCTCCTCCTTGGCGGTGTTGGTGCTGCGGCAGCCAGCTGAAGAGCCAGCGGGCTCAATGACTGGCAAGGAGGGGGACCTCCAACCCCCACCGGAGGCTCCAATGCCAAAAAGGCCAGACAATTGCTGAAGAGTCACCTGTGCCTCAGTGTCTCCTTCACTTTGCATTTGGTACTAAATGTGGACCCCCCATTCTCTATGCCTAGGTCAGTTTCATGTGAATTTCCTGGGCCTCAATTCCATAAATGGACTGTGCCCATTCATTGATGCATTCATTCACTTTGCCCCAGAGAGGACTGTGTTCGTTCATTGATACATTAGTTCACCTTCCAAATAAATAAATTAATTAATTAAAAAATAAATAAATAAAATAAAAATTCACAGTTATAAATCTAAAAAAAAAAAGAGAGTTTGAGGTTGCTGTGAGCTGTAATATCACTGCACTCTACCAAGGGCAACATAGTGAGACTCTGTCTCAAAAAACAAAAATGATTTTCAATTGCTTATTGCTAGTATATATTATAGAAATACAATTGATTTTTGTATGCTATAAGCATTCTAAATACTATTATTAATTCTAATAACATTTTTAGATATACTTTTGAATTTTTATGAATGTGGTCATACAAACTGCAAATATAGACACTTGTGCATTTCTTTTTCCCATTTGTATGACATCATGTCTTTTTTTTGCTGTACCCCACTAGGCAAGACTTGAGGACAATGTTGAATAGAAGCATTAAGAGTGGTAGAGTTTAGGTTAGGTAAGGTGATTCACTCCTATAATCCTAGCACTCTGGGAGGCCCAGACAGGAGGACTACTTGTGCTCATGAGTTTAAGACCAGCCTGATCAAGAACAAGATGCCATCTTTACTGAAAATTGGAGAATTAGGCAGGCATTGTAGCAGGTATCTGTTTTCTCAGCTACGTGGGTGGCTGATGCAGAAGGCTCACTTAAACCCAGGATTTGAGGTTGCTGTGAGCTAGGCTGATGCCACAACACTCTAGCCTGGGGGATAGAGGAGTGTTTTGTTTTGTTTTTTTTTGTTTGTTTTTAATAATAGACTTTGCTATGCTACAGATCATAGGTGAGAAATCTGAAAGCTTTTATTATTTTCACATTAAGCATGATTTTTGCTTTTTTGTTATAGATTCCTTTTATCAGGTTGTTTCTGTTTCTATTTAGTTGAATTCAAATGCTTTTTCTGAATCCACTTACACATTTATGTGGTCTCTATTTTCCTTTCTGTTAATGTGATGAAACATATAGCTTACTTGATTTTTATGGGTTTTTTTGTTTGTTTGTTTGTTTGCAGTTTTTGGCCAGGCCACAGGCGCCACCTGCTTACTTGATTTTTAAAAGTTAAACCAACGTAATATTTTGGGGTTCTCTTGTTCATGGTATATTAGCCTATTTATATGTTATTGGTTTTGGTAATATTTTGTTAAGGATTATGTGTCTTTGAACATAATAGGAGGGATATTAGTCTGTGATTTTTTTTTTTCCTTCCAATGTCTTGGTGTCAGATTTTGGTCTCATAAAATGAGTTGAAAAGTATTTCTTCTTGTATTTCTTTAACATGTTTGCAGATGATTTTAGTTACTCCCTTCTTAGTAATTTTATTGTGGATTTAAAGTGCATTTCTATGATACCTAGTAATTTTAAGCATATCCACATGCTTTGCTCTTGGGGTTGGTTTAAGTTTTTTGAATTGTTTTTTCTTCATATGCTAATTTCTAGTTCTTAATATGATCTGGATTTGAATTCTTTATTACATATGTATTGCTGATCGATTTTTTAAAAATAAAACATTGATGAAATCCAATGTTTTAAAATCTTTCATGATTAGTGTTTGTCTTTAAAAACTTTGCTTACCCTAGAATGATAAACAGTGTTCTACATTTTCATCTAGAAGACTCTTGGTTCCATACATCTATGTTTGTCGTGCATCTCAATTAATTGTTTTTAGTAATGAGTGAGGACTGGATTTATGATCTTCACTATTTTTACATTTATTGCACATAAATGACACCTGATCCCAATGCGTCACACAGATTAGCAATCAATACTCAAAGTTTAAGAATTCCTCATCATTTCTTTGTCTTTGGAGGTTGGCTACACCCTAGCAATTTCTTTTTCTTCTTTTTTTTTTTTTGCCCCAGCAATTTCTAAGCAGATTATAGTTCATCTTGGATCTTATGTTTAAGAGAATGTGTTTAATTTTGATTTTATTGCAGCATGTGTTTATTGTAGCATGTGTTGGCTTTCTTTCAGTACTTTGTTATTTGTGATCTTCTTTATAACATGGTGTATACTGTCCATTGCACCCTGGATGAAATTTATTGATAAGAGTTTTCTACCTGAATAAGAATTCTCTGAATTCGCTGCCTCAACTAAAATTGCATGCCTAAATTTTACAGTTCAAATAACCACCAGACAACGAATACTTACTTCTGTTTCCTTTATTCCTTTTGCTCAACATACTATGGAGGTTAGACAGATCCAATCAGGTCTGCCAGGTTTGATCAATGTAAACCTTAATAGGTACTTTCTAAAGTTGCTTTATTATCCTTTGTGTGCAAAGGAAAAGAAAAGTTACCTCTCAAGAATAACGTCTACCCCTCCACAAGTGACTGTAGCTCCAAACAATACCCCTGAAGCACCTTGATTTAAACAGTTAGATGACATTTTATAAACATACTGATTTTTATAAGACCTCTGCACAATAATTAGAGATATATTATCTTCTTTTCCAGTTATTTCTAAATGAGCCACTATTTTATCATATTTGACCCTTTGCTATATATTTTATTCTACCAGATTCATTCTCTGCCTGCTCTTCTATTTCAAAGCACCCTATTAACCGATCCTTATTCAGCTTTTCATAGGAAATCTTCCAGTTACTTGAACTAGAATTCCCCCAAGGCTTCATTCAAAGTCTCTTATTCTATCAGATTATGTAATTCTGATCCACATACAGAATGTACGTTTCTACCATTTTCCTTCCCATTAAACATCTTTAAATATTTTTTCTTAATTCTCCATTCTTTAGCCATCAAGATCTATATTTCTTTTAAACAAACAAATAAATAAAAACCAAAATGAAACTATATCTACATCCACCCAGATCTTAGTTTTAAAGATACAATTATTCTGTTAGGAGAGCTTCTGTTATATTCCCACATAGAGGATACTCTTTTATTTTCTAAGTCTTTTTATTATTTATTTTTTGTTTAGTAGAGATGAGATCACATTATTACTCAGGCTGGTTTTTAACTGCTAACCTCAAGTGACCATTTCCCCTTGGCCCCTCAAAGTTCTGGGACATGAGCCACCATGCCCAACCCAAAGCTATTCTTAAAATCCTCTGGCCAAGTCCTTTATTTCTAAGCAGGATTGCCCATTCTCATTGATGTATATAAGAACATGCTCAATTAGTAATTCTCTCTTACATTTCATTAGCTTGCTGCTTTCAAAAACTGAAAAAGTATTTCATTCCTCATGGATGCTTTAAATGTGTGTTCTATTCTTTTGTTGTTGTTGTTGTTGTTGTTTGTTTGTTTTTTGTTTTATCTTGTGAAAAACTGGATTGCTGTAGGAAGAACTAGCTATTAGGACAAAGTTGGTCATGCTGACATAATTATCATCCTATAACTCAGTGGGTTACCCAACAAAGTTTTGCTTCTTCCTTGTGATATATGTACAATATTGGTCAGCAGAAAGGCTTTATTTACTACTGCTACTCAGGAAATAAAACTAATGGATCCGTGAATGTTTGGTTTTCTTTCACAAACTTTGAGGCAGGGAGAAGATCTGGTAAATTAGACCTAGCTTATATAAGAACCACTTCTAGTCATATTTTATTGACCAAAAACAGAAAATAAAAAAAGAAAACACAAATCTTTCTAAATATAAGGAAAATATTACCCTATTATATACCTAAAAATAGAAGAATCAGAACACTTGTGAATAATCCCATTGATTATCATAGAGAACTAACAAAATTCATGGAGACAAAAATAATAGTTAATTAATTAATTTTAGTTAATATCTTGATACTAAAACATAAAATTTTAGTTGACACTTATCTATAAAACAGAGAATCAGAAGTTTAAAGTTCTCTATTATTTCAATTCTTGAATAGCCATCCTTGTCTCATTTTACACTTATTTCCTTACTGTAACCTACAAACACTTTTTTATAGTAGTAAAAAAAATTTTTGTATAGTTCATTGCATACTTTGTCACATATATCAATTGGGTATATTTAGCCAGAACTTAAAAATCTTCAAGTTGTATTTTATGCCTATGATTTTTTTAAAAGCATATCATGGCTAACCTCGGGGAACTTAATGTACTTAATTAAATTCATGGTATCATTTTTCCTACTAACCTAATGCTGCTTCCTTAATTTAGCCTTGACCTCCCTGGGTAACACTTTTTGAAACTCATATCATTATCTCTAAGTTTATCAAAAGAACTGATGATCCTGATGGGAAAGAAACCTATTGCTCTTAGTAGCATTATAAAAGTATTTTAATCAAAGCCTAGTTAAAAGCATATAGAATAATATATTCTCTCCCAATAAAAGGTACCAATATGAACAAGATAGACACACTCCATTATCAAGGGAAACTGAAAATAAATTAATATCTTCACTGTTAGTGATCTAATTAATATCAAAGACAAAATTAAGTCCAAAGCAAATTAACAAAGGCTTTATATTCATGAACTGTGGAAGAGACCTACCTGTCATTGCTTTTATTTTAGCATGGTATGAACTAAAATAAAATACTAAGCCCTCCCCTGCTGACTGGGAAGACCCCCTCTTAACCTTTAAAGGGACATGAGAAATACTGTAAAGCTGAGTTGCTGGCCATGACAAGGGGGTCAGCCATGCTCATCATATCTTCCTCTCTTTTTGTAGATATCCTTTCTAGCTCATTAATAGACCCAAGGCTGCACAAGACACATGTTTAAAGTATACCTACAGGATCTTAATTTACATAACAAATCACTTGAGTCTGGGTATGGGGCTGGTGATGGCTTGTCTCTGATTAACAGACTTCCTTATGTTAAGTCTTTACACAAAGCTTCATTTCTTTAACCAATTACAAATCAAAGAGTCTTTAAACCCTCCTATAACTTTTAAGCTACCCTGCATTAAGATGTCCCACCTTTTGGGACCAAACCAATGTATGCCTTCTAAGTATTGATTTATGCCCTTATATGTAATTCCTGTTTCCCTGAAATGTATAAAACTGAACTGTAACCCCACCACAGCAAGTCCACTTGCTCAAGGCTTTTTAGTCAAGGCTCCAGGTTGTGGTCCTCACAGTTTGCCCCAAAGAAACCCCTTTAAAGTGTTCTGTGGAGTTTGGCTTCTTTTTTTGTTGACAATGGGTTCTAAGGAGTTAAAAAGGAGAGTAAGTCTGTGGAGTAAAACACTAACATATTTACACAGGGTTTGGTTGGCACACACTCTATTAAGGTGGGATTTTTGAAGTGAGAAACACTTTCAAGTTAGTCTTTAGGCACATTTTGCAGTTCTAGATTGCCTACAAGGATCAAAGAAGAAATTTGGGGACATTTCAAAAGAAGAATTATTCAATATCAGGGGCAGAGTTTTCTGTGGCTGGTCATTTCCTTGAGGAAGTCAGAGGTCATATAAATTGGGTCCATGTACATCTTTTTATCTTTAATTTGTACATACCACTGCACAAAGGCATGTTTTCATTTACGTTATATTTTTAGAAAAATACATATTTTTATATAAAATTTTAAGAAGAGTGAATGGGCCATTCTCTTCTTAACTTTAGTCTCTCAAGTATAGCGCTGCAACACTTGGCTCTGGATAATTCTTTATTGTGGGGGCCAGACATTGTAAGAGGTATAGCAGCATTCCAAGCTTCTGCCTGTAAGATATTTATAGCCCCACCCCAGTTGTAACAATTAAAAATGTCACCAGATGTTACCAAAATGTCCACAGGGAAAGGAGGGGCAGAGAAGGAGGGGAAAGCAGCTCCTGGCTAAGAACCGCTGCCTTAGATTCAGTTAGGATAGCTAGGAAATAAGTTTCATAGTGGAAATCCAAGCCCCCTAGAACAACTCTATCTTCATCCTTACCAAATGGAAGTGATATGGACCTCACCAATTACTTCATAGGGTATAGTAAAATGTATATTATTTTCCCATAAATATAGTTTTATTTAATTACTTCAATAAATATTGTTCACTTGTAAGAATTGATTACTATGAATCAATCCCATCCTCATTTTCCCCTCTAATCAAAGGGTTTGACAAAAATTAATGCTACTAAGCAAAGAATTCTGTCCCTTCATCTTTGAGATACATGGCGGTACTGTAATACTTGGCTTTGTGTTTGATTAGGACCTGGTAACTTGTTTTAGTGATAGAATAATGAAAAGAAGTAGCATGTGTCAGTTCTGTTCTAGAGCAATTAAAAATGCCAACTCACCTGAGCACTGCTTTCCTTTGCGCTGAAATTTTTCTTTATTATCAATTATTTATTTATTTATTTTGTTTTATTAATTTTATCTTAGATGTGCATGCCAGGTGTGTGCTACATTAGAAGTAGATTATCACTATTCACTTAAAAGCAGAAAACTACAGGGCTTTCCAGAGGTAAGAACTGGAATGTGGAAAGCCCTGTAGTTTTCTGGGCTACAGGGGAATATGGAAAGCCCTGTAGTTTTCTTTCTTCAGTGGAAGAAAAATAGATCAAATCTATGCATGTGAAGTCTGTATCATAAATAAGGAACAGAGGAAAATTATATATACAAATATACAGAGGGTATCAAAAACAAATACACATTTTAAGAGATTGTATCTATGTATTGCTTTTTAAAATTGAATTGAATAATAGTAGTAACGTGTAGTGTGATATTCACTCAAAAGATGGCATGATGGGACAGGCAGGCCAATCTAAAACAATAGCAGAAGCACAGTTGTTGTTCAAGAAGCACAGATCATTTTGAAGTTATATTTTAAATTCAAAAATGTTACGGAAGTACAACAACAATGGAAGCAAACGTGTGCAAAAGAACCTCCAACACACCTGGCGGTTGGACACATTTGTGATACGTTTCAGGTGCATGGTACTGTGTGTGACGTGCACAAGGGAGGCTCCTGGAGGCCTTGCATAGCAGTAATTCCTGTTCTTCTGCTAAGATTTTAAAACAGTGACACCATAGCCACAGAAGTCTATCAAACAATGTGTACGTGAGATAAGAATTAGCAGAACAAGTATATGATAACACATTCTTAAAATAGCAAAATGGAAACTTTTCATCCCTAGATGATTACACGCAGTGGGTGCAGTATTGCCAGTGGTTCACCAGAGTGAGAAGTGTCTGGATGCTGGTAGCAGCCACTATGAGCACCTGTGTAACTTGCAGAAGCCAAGAGTTACTTGTATCCATCTTTTGTAATTTGTATATATTAAGCATTGCAACTTTAATGCAACTTTTTTCTTTCTTAAAATGTGTATACATGTTTTTAGCATCCTATAACATTCAATATATATTGATAACATTTGTTATCTTGTATATTGTATCTTCTATCTCTTGTAATTGCAGAAGTCAAACATGACTTAAGTATTACAGATTTAATGCAGTTTTTCCTTTCTTACAATGTTCACAGCAGAACAAGTCACAATTGCACTTCCTGTGTATGCATTTATGTATTATGTTTATATATGTATGTATATAGTGATATTATATATCACATATGTATAACGTACATATATAAATGCACACACATACAGGAGAAAAAGCCAGATGCCTCTATCTCACTTCCAAAAAGCAGGGATAAAAACCGTTCTTCCCTGAGGATGAATTAAATGGATTCTGGGTTTCTATTCTAATGTTTTGGAGTGTAAAAACATCTTTCCAAGGGCCATATTAACCCCCCACACTCCCAACTCACTGTTTCTATGGTTTTTATAAACTAGGAAATGTCATCAAGGTCTTGAGCTTCATTTTCCCAAGAAAAGTAATTGTATCACTCCAGAGTTACATAAATCTTTCTATAAAGTTGTCTCCCTATCTATCAAATTGAAAATTAACTACTTAAGCATTGCTTTCAGCCCAGGATTTCAATTTTTGCAGGAAAATTTGTTCTTAAAGCCCTAACTCTGTAGACACACACACACACATTGTCTATACTCCACAAGTTTTGTAAATCTTTGGTTCTGGTATGGATTTCTACTGGCCTTGCAAAATAAGTTGTTAAGTATTCGACCTTCTTTTTTCATTGTTTTAGAATATTATGGGGGTATAAACATTTTGGATACACAATTATTATTGTACAGTTTCAGTCAAAATTACAAGTGTGCCCCTCACCTGGATAGTGTGACTTGTACCTGTTAGATGTGAAATTATCCCCCTCCTCCAGCCCACTTCCACCTACTTGCTTTCTGTTGAGTTGAGTTTTACCACCCAAAAGTGCACATGATGTTAACTGATTAGTTCTAATAAATAATAGTGAGTATATGTGGGATTTGATTTTCCATTCTTAAGAAACATCACTTAGAAAAATGGTCTCCAGTTCCATCTAGGTTGGTGGAAAAAGTATTAGTTCACCCCTTTTTTATGGTATATATATATATATCACATTTTTAAAATCGACTCATGTATTGATGGGCACTTGGTTTGTTTCCATATCTTTGCAATTATGAATTGTGCTGCTATAATATTTAAATGCAAATATCTTTATGACTTTTTTTCTCTTTGGATAAATACCTGGTAGTGGGATAGCTGGATCAGATCTTAGGTCCACTTTTAGTTCTATGAGATATTGCTGTACTACTCACCTACTAGGTTAGACTAGTTTGCAGTCCCACCAAGGTTTAAGTGTTCCTTTCTCTCTGCATTCATTACAGATGTTGCTGTCAGGATTTTTGGTAAGAGTCCTCACTGGAGTGAGATGATGTGTCATTATAGTTTCAATTTGCATTTACCTGATGATTACAAATGAGTATTTTTTTTCATATGTTTAGTGGCCATTTGCCTATCTTCTTTTGGAAAGAATCTTGAATCCATTTCATTCATCTTCAGGGAGCAAAGGTTTTTATCCCTGCTTTTTGGAGGTAAGCATGTCTTCATGTCTTTTGCTCACTTTTTTTTATGGGGTTTGGGTTTTTCTTCCTAATTTGCTCAAGTTCTTTGTAGATGGTAGTTATCAGCCTTTTATCAAAAGTATAGAACATTTTTTCCCATTCTGTAGTTGTCTGCTCACTCCATTGATCGTTTCCTTGATTGTGCCGAAGGTTTTTACTTTAGTCAGGTCAGATTTGTTAATTTTTGCTGTTGCTCTGATTGTCTTTAGGGTCTTTATAAATTCTTTGCCTAGGTCAAGGTCTATAAGAATTTTTCCAATGTTTTTTAAAGAATTCTTATCATTTCCTGAGTTAGGTTTAGATCTTTTAGCCATAATAAATTAATTTTTTTGAGTGGAGAGAGGTGCAGCTACTCTGTCTCAATCTTCTACATGTGGCAATCCAATTTTCCCAGCACTATTTATTGAATAGGGATTCTTTATCCCAGGGTATGTTAGTGTCATCAAACATCACATGGCAATATGAATATGGTATTATATTTGGACTTTCTCTTCTGATACATTGGTCTATGTCTCTGTTCTTGTGCCAGTATCATACTGTTTTGGTTGGAGTTTGATAAGAGAATGCCTCCTGATTTGTCCTTTTTCCTAAGGTTGCTTCGGCTATTTGGGATCTTTTCTGTTTCCATATAAAATGGAGAATTATTTATTCTAGAAGTACCAAAAAATTGATATTTTAATGGGGATTGTGTTGAATTTATACATCACTTGGGTAGTATACACATTTTAACAATGTTTATTCCACCAATCCACGAACATGATATATTTTTCCATTTATTTGCATCTTCTGTGATTTTCTTCTTCAATAACTTGTAGTTCTCCCTGTAGATGTCTTTTACATTTTTTATTAAATATATCCCTAGGTATTTTATTTTCCTTGTTGCTAGTATAAAAAGTATTGAGTTCTTGATTTCTAGTTTGACTCTTGTTGATGTATAAGAATGCCATTGACTTGAGTACATTGATTTTGTATCCTGAGACTCTGCTGAATTTTAATTATTAATTCTAGGAATCTCTTGACAGAATATTTGGAGTTTTCTAGATAATAGACTGTATCATCAGCAAAGAATGATAATTTGACCTTCTCTGTTCCCATTTAGATATACTTGATTTCCTTCTTTTGCCTGATTGCTCTAGTTAGGACTTCCAGTACTACATTGAATAGAAGTGGTGACAGTGGGCAACCTTGTCTATACCCAGATTGAAGTGGGAATCCTTTCCATTGTTCCTTGTCCAGTACGATGTTTGCTGTGGGGTTGTCTTATATGGCTTGTATAGTTTTGAGGTATGTTCTGTGTCAATTTGATGAGAGTTTCTTATCATAAAACAGTGCCAAATTTGTCAAAAGATATCATGTCTATTGAGATGATCATATTGTCTTTGTTTTGGTCGTGTTTATGTAGCGAATCACCCTGACAGATTTGCATGTGTTGAACCACCCTTGCATCATGGGGACAAAGCCCACAGGGTCCATGGTGGCTTATTTTCTTCATGTGTTTCTGAATTCAGTTTGCTAGAATTTTATTCAGAATTTTTGCATCATATTCAAAAAGATGTTGATCTATGATTTTCTTTTTTTTTGTTGTGTCCTTTCCTGGCTTTGGTATTAAGGTAATAGTGGCTTCTCAGAATGAGTTGTGGAACAGTCTTTCCTTCTCCATGTTATGAAATAATTTATATCATATAGGTCCCAGTTTCTCTTTGTTGGTCTCGTAAAGTTTGGTTGTTAAATCATCTGGTCTGGGACTTTTATTTATTGAAAGTTTTTTATTGCTGTTTAAATTTTGTTACTTGAACTGGTCTGTTTAGGAGTTCTGATTGAGCTGATTGTTCCTGATTGAGCTTAATGAGGTTGTGCTTCCAAGAATTCATCCATTTCCTCAAGGTTTTTCATTTTATTTGCATCAAGGATGTTATAGTATTCAGAGATGATGTTTCATGTTTCTTTTATTTCAGTTATAATCTCTCCTTTTTCAGTTCTGATTGAGACTCTTAGGGTCCCTTTGATTCTGTTTTTAGTTAATCTAGCAAGAAGGCTGCCGTATTTTTTTACCTTTATAACAACAAACATTTTGTTTCATTAATCTTGTGTATAATTCTTTTGTCATCATTTATTTTTTAGTTCTGCTCTGACTTTAGTTATTTCTTTTCTTCTTCTGGTTTTGGAATTGGTCTGCTCTTCCTTTTATAGTGATAACCTTGGAACCCAAACTTAATCCATTCCAGAATCCCATTCGAGTTCCAAATCATTCACATTCCAGGATAATTTTTCCCCTTTAAAATAATAGAAACTGGATTAATCTGCTCTTGGGTCCCACAAACTCAAATTTTAAAAAGAATTTTAACAGTAAATACACTGGATTTTAAGGTAACATATTAACAAATAATATTTCAATAAAAATATAAATTGTTAAAATTGAAAATATAAAAACCTAAATATATAGAGGCCTGTTTCATCATAATTGAACACGTGGTTTGAAATATACCCTTCACTATTCACAAACTTCTTAAACTCCTTTACAAACTTCCCTGCTTCTTCTGGCAGCCTCAAGGTACATACCAGCACTATGGATCCCAGTCCTTTCCTTAAAGTTCTCAAACCATCCCCTTCTGGCTTTAGACTCCTCCTTTTGAGCACTAGTATCAGGCATGCCATTCAATAAAACATCATGGAGGACCTTGGCTTTCTTACAAATTATCATCTCAGAAATCACATCACCAGCCTGCTATTTTTCATCAATCCAAACTAAAAGAAGGTTTTCCAACTCTTCCGTACTATTTGATCTCCTAGAGGTCAACATCCTAACCCCTTTTGCCACATTAGCTGCATTGGTTGCTTCTTTATTTTTCAAAATCGTACTGTCAATTTAGACATCCTGAACATAAAAGCAAGATGAGCCACACACGTACCACTTTCATGCTTAGCAATAAGATCTTTCTCAACTTCAGTTGTAGCTCTAACAGCTTTCCCTCTTACTCTTTTTTTCCTCACCACATTTTTTTATGACGCATGGACAATACACTTGGTTGTTATTATATAAAACAATAACACAAAACAGGCACAAAAGCATAAAATTAGCAGCTAAAATCACACAAGATGCTTTCACTACAGCTTCTAATGATGAACTGAAAGACAAAGAGTATGGGTAGCCCTAGGTCTAGTGAAACGTATGCACAAAAACACCCAGCAACATGCTGGGGGGTTGGATTCCAAAGCAGCATTTGGATTTTGGGCAAAATTAGCTCCAATTTTTCATTCAGATTCTAAGGGCATTTGTATTCCAGGGGCAATAGTGTATAATTCTTTGAGATGATTCATTAGACTGTTGATTTGTGATCTTGTAGTTTATTTTGATGTCAGTATTTAAGGCTATGAATTTTCCTCTTAGAATTGCTTTTGTTGAATAACACAGACTTTGATAACTTGTGTCCCCTTTGCAATTTAGTTTGAATAGTATCATGATTTTCATCTTAATTTCCTCCTTGACCCAATAATCATTCAGCAGTGGGTTGTTTAATTTCCATGAATTTGTGTAGAATTGTGTATTTTTGTTGGAGCTTACTTTTAATTTTATTACTCTGTGGCCTGAGAGGACACATGGTATAATTTCTATTTTTATTTTTGAAAATTTGTTGAGACATGTTCTCTGGCCTAAAATGTGATTAATCTTGGATGACATTCTGTGTGCTGATGAGAAGACATATATGTACTACTGTGGGGGTAAATATCTGTTAGGGCTATTGGCTCTAGAGTCTCATTTAATTTCCAAATATTTTTATTTATTTTCTGCGTGGAGGATCTGTGCAGTTCTGTCAGTGGGGTGTTCAAGTCCCTGGCTTCTATAATGTTACTGTATATCACTTTGTTTAAATCTAGTAAGGTTTGCTTTATAAATCTGGGTGCTCTGTATTATGTACATAAAGATTTAGAACTCTTATGTTTTCTTATTAAATCATTCCCTTTGCTATCATATTATAATAATCTTTGTCTTTATTTTTGTTTCTTTGAAGTCTATGTTATCTGACATAAGAATGACTACATCGGTTTTTTTTTTTTTTTGGTTTGTATTTACATTGAATATTTTTTTCCAACCCGTAAACTTGAGCCTGAAACAGTCCTTGTGGGGTTGATGTATTTCCTGGAAATAGCAGACACTTCACTTGTGTTTTTTTATTCACTTACCCAGCCTATTTTTCTTCAGAGGATCTTTCAATTCATTCACATTTACTGAGATAATTGGTAAGTGAAGTAGAATTTTTTTTTTTTTAAGAGACAGAGTCTCACTTTGTCACCCTCTGTAGAGTGCTATGGCATCACCAGCTCACAGCAACCTCCAGCTTTTGGGCTTAGACAATTCTCTTGCCTCAGCCTTCCTGAGTAGCTGGGACTACAGGTGCCTGCCACAGTGCCCAGCTATTTTTTTTGCTGCAGTTTGGCTGGGGTCAGTTTCGAACCTGCCACCCTTGGTAGATAGGGCCAGTGCCCTACTCACTGAGCCACCGGCGTCATCCAAAGTAGAAGTATATATATATTTTTCACCCTGTTGAGTAGAACTTTACTGCTTTGTTTTACTTCTTGAGCCATTCTGGGCTCTGAACTTTAGCATTTGGATGGTTTTACATTGGTGGGTGTCTGTGGTGCTGATCAGTGTGATACAGATATGATTATTTCTTGAAAGCAGATTTGGTTTTACAAATTAATTCAGAATTTATTTGTTTGAGAAAGTCTTTATTTCTCCCTCATATGGAAAATGTAGTTTTGCAGGATATAAAATTTGATGAGGGTCATTATTGTGTTTGAGAATAGAGCCCCAGTCCCTTCTGGCTTATGAGATCTTAGCTGAGAAGTCTTCAGTCTGATTGATTTTTCTTTGTGAGTTACCTGATGCTTTTGATTTATAGTTCATAGGAGTTGCTCTTTTGTACTAATCTGGGCCAGTATGGTTACTAAATTTTATGGTGATTTCCTCTTGTTGATGAATCTCCCAAGAGCTGGTTACGTTTCTAGGTGTTGGATGTTCAGATTTCTATCAAGACATGGAAAATTTTCTTCAAGTTCCCTAAAATAAATTTCCCAACCCTGTGTATTTTCTTTCTTTACCATCAGGGATGCCTATTACTCTTACGTTAGGCCTCAATAATAATCCTATATTTTTTGTAGGCTTTGTTCAGTCCTCTTATTTTTCTGTTCTTTCTCTTTAACCGACCTGTTTACTTCAAAGGTGTTTCCTTCTAGCTCTGATAGTCTTTTTTTTACTGGTCTAGCCTATTAAGATTTTCTGCTGTGTTTTATATTTGCTTGAATTAATTTTTAATTTCCAGGAGCTCAGCTTGACTTTTTTTTTACTAATTTGATTTTTATAGTGAATTTTTTATTCATTACCTTCGTTGTTTTTTTGTGGTTTCTTTATGTTGAGTTTGTATTTCCTGTTGTATTTTGTTGAACTTCCTTACAATCCATAATTGAAATTCTTTACTAGTCACTTCACTACTCTCATTTTGGATAGTTCCTAATGGTACAGAATTATTATTTTCTTTGGAGGATGTCTTTCACTCTGATTTTTTTATGTACTAGGAGATCTCTCATTATTCCTTCTCATCTGGAGCATTTTTTCCTTCTTATTTTTGAATTTTCTTTTGTGTAGACAATGGCACATTCAGTTTAATCTCTGAGACAGTGAGTGGTTCTTGTAGGTGAAACTCAATTACATCCTGTATGATTGGTTTACTAAATGTTGTAAAGGGACCATAGGCACTCACCACAACATCCAGCTAGTCTTCTATTTGTAGTAGAGATAGGGTCTTGCTCTTGCTCAACCTGGTCTCAAATTCCTGAGCTCAAGTCATCTACCCACCTTAGCTCCCAAGGTACCAGCATTACAGGTGTGAGCCACTGCAACTAGCATAATATAATGCTTTTCAAATCTACTTAGTTTAGTTTAGTTTACTTTACTTTACCAATTCAAGTATAATATAAAAATCTTACCTATAGATAGGGCCATTTTACCTTCCTTCCTATGTTCTTGTTTTATGTTTTATACCCACCTCCACTAAAACTCTATCAAGAATTTTAATTTTTTTATTTCAACTCTCAAATAGATCTAAGAAACTGAAGAAGAGATTAATAGTCTATTTGCATCAATAATTATCATTTATCTTGTTCTTATTTAATCTTAATGTTTCTAGTTTCCTTGTGATATTATTTTTCATCTGTTAAAGAAGTTTTTCTAGCACAATTTTTAAAGCAGGCATTCTGGCAAAACATTTCCTAAGGTTCTCTGCATTTGAGAAAGATTTATATTATTTTCATTTTTGGAGAATATTTTCACTGTATATACACGTTTGGACTGAGAGTTTTCTTTTAGCATCTTACCAGTGTTGAAACTTTTAGTTTTGGCCTTAATAGTTTCTAAGGAAAAATCTATCATCTTTCAAAACATTATTTCTCTATAGGTAACAAACTGCTTCTTTATATTAATAGTTACTCTCAAGATTTTTTTTTCCCTTGTGTTTGATTTTTAGTACTTTGATTATGACGTGACTGGGCATGGATTCCTTTGTGTTCATTCTATTTGCATGCTGCTGAGATTACTGAATCTGAGCATTTATGACCTTAGGAAAATTTACGAAATTTTTTTATCATTTCTACAAGTAATATATTTTTGCTACATTCCATGTTTCTTTTTTTCCTTCTAGAACTTCAATTGCACAATGTTAAATCTTTTGGTATGCTTCCACAGGTCTTTGTGTACTGTTTTTTGTTTGTTTGTTTTGTACCAAAGGTCTTTATTGGTGGGGGAAGCTGCAGAAGTTTTGGTGGGTTTTTTTGAATCCTCTTTTTCTCTGTTGTTCAGTTTGAATAATTTTTACTTATACCTCTAATTCTCCCCTATCTCCCCTATGTAATCTCAATTCTGATGTTAAGCTCACATGAATTTGTTCTTTTTAAATAAACATATACTAAAGGTTATTTTTAGTTCATTAAATAATGAGGAAACCAGTTTATAAGATGTTAAAATCAGTTCAAAGAGATTTCATGAGCTAGAAAGTTCTGTCTAGGAAAAGATTGCAGGTTAGATATAAAACTAATGTCATCCAAGATAATGAACTATAAATACAGGGTTGATTTTTTTTTTCACTAGACAGAAATATTTTGTGTTTCTGTCAAACAAAAAATCTACAACTTATATGTAATGTCACTAAGTTCAGGAATTATGAAAAATGGTAAACAGGGAGTTGCAGGAAGTATATTTCTCTATAAAATGCTTAAGTGGGCTTTTACTTCCATATGTCATTGAAAAGTCATATTTCCTGCTTACCTTATCTCCGAGTGTTTTGTTAGTTTTCTTAATAGCAACAGAGAAATGGTGAGATGATTGGCTGGCAAAGAAACATTTATAAAACACTAGATAATTGCAAACGAGAAAGTCAGAGTCTGTACATTTACAAACAAATAAAGTATGGGTATTGCCAAGTTATACTGAATACTCAGAGTAAGCACAAGGACTCATGTACACATCAAATGTGGCCACAGGAATCCTAAGATTCCGGGAAGATAAGATTTAACTCTTTACAAATATCAGAAAGTCCAAGGCCTTCCATGAGACTGTGAAATCTCTGAGAGCACTTTTACTGGCTCTGAGTTCTTGCTTTTGTTGAATTATTTCAATATAAGGATTCTCTCATTTTCTTCTTATGATCACTGCCAGAAAATGGGTCCTTTTCCTTAAATTTGCAGAACAGAAAAATAAAATAAAACCCATGCACTTAGGCATTTCACTGGAAAGCTTAGGAAGATGGAAAAATTTACATTTCAAATGAAAATAACTTAGCATAGCAATTCCTGTTCCCCAAATGATGCTCCTCCTTCTGTTCCCTTCTCAAATCTTTTCTCCTCTAGTCTCTCTGATCAAGCAACCTATTTCATTATTCTTTGGTAAGGATCATGGCTGCTAATAATGCAGATACTCAGAGTTTTAGCTCCATTTAAGCCATTTATTAAAAGTAGTCTTAAAAAAATTAATTCTTAATCTCAGAAAATTTCTAGTGCTGGATGAAAAGGCAGAAATTTCATCCATTTTTATAATAAAGCAATATTTTTTTTAAATAATTTTATTGAATCATAATTATGTACATTGGTGCAATCACAGGGCACGATTCATATACATTCAGAAATATTTTGATCATACTGTTACAGATATCCTTCATGGCATTTCCTTGATCACTATATAAA
>CAUYON010031163.1:0-69212 GCA_963573935.1 Arctocebus calabarensis
GTAGTCCCAGCTACTAGGGAGGCTGAGGCAAGAGAATCGCTTAAGCCCAAGAGCTGGAGGTTGCTGTGAGCAGTGTGACGCCACGGCACTCTACCCAGGGCGATAAAGTGAGACTCTGTCTCTACAAAAAAAAAAAAAAGCATTTAAAACTATAAATCACCTCTGTGGTTCAGAAGGGCTGTGAATGCTTGGGAGATTGTGGCTTTGTCAGGGCCTGACTCAGTCTTAGTGCCCGTCTGCCACACTCACGCACTCCACGGCCCTCTCTGCAGATCCTGTCATCCGTCTTAGGTGCCCTGGGCTTGCGGGCAGGAGCTCTGTACTGCAGGGCTGGCCAGACCCTCTCTGATTTCTCCTCTGCTCCTGCACGGTGAAGCCCATGGGCTTGGCAGACTGCAGGGCAGACTGGCAGTGCTGGCTGCTGACTTCACAGACAGCCGATCTCTCTTGTTTGGGGGCTGCTTCTCTGCTTGGCCCCTGTGTAACACAGTAGCCCCTCATGGGACCCTCAAGCCCACATGGCCTTCCTGGGCCCTGCCCCTGGAAATCCTCACCTACTGGCCTTCTACTTGCCTTACAGCCAGGAGCTAGGAGCACCCCCAGCCGCCCGCTGTTCTGTCCTAGAGGCTCAGCACGGACCTCTGCAAACAGACTCTCCCCCAACAGCTGGAGAACTTCCTGCTTCTCCCTCCAGGTGTCTCAAATGCCACCTCCTCCAGGAAGCCTTCCAGCATGTCAGGACCATGGGGACTTCTCAAACCTTGGAACCAATCTGCAGAGCCCTCAGGGCCTCTCAGAGGAGTTGTCCTATTTTAGTTCCTCTCTGTGGTTGGCCTGGAATCTCCCTAAGGCAGGAGCCAAGTCAGCTTCTTCTTCCATCCTGCGGGCTCTGCTTCTCACAGCAGGCATCAAAAGGGCCAACTCAAACTGAACCAGCCTCCTGCCTTGTTCTGAAGATTCCTTTACATGTTAAGAAGAAAATGAAAATCTGTAATTTTAATTTGTTTAATGTCTTTTTACCTTCTCAAGAGTCTTAATTTTTTCAAGTAAATCCTTGAACTTGAGTAGAAACACATCTACAAGATTGGCAGACTTGTTTGTTTTAGACTTTTTCTATAGGATAAAATCAACTAAGGCGCTCCCTGTCCTCTGGCAGAAAGTCCGTGAATTTATCACTTTTCTCCCCTCATCCTGCAGCTGAGGCAGCAGCATGTTCAATGCTGCCTGTGTTTTATGCTGGAGGACATTTAAGGAGCTCCGATCAGGATTTGTTGGTGATCGCAGCCCATTTTCTGTGAGTTGTAGGGCATGCTCTTTAACAGGAGCATTCCCCCTTATGCAGTCTTGGTATAAGGACACTATGATGTTAGTGTGCACAGCTGCGATGTGGTGTGAATGATGGTGCTTAAACAATCATATTTTGAGCGGCAGGACCATGGCTATTTCCCAAGTTTGCAGGTTTAGTTAGCTCTAGTGGCCACTGCTGTGCATGGAGAGGCTCACATGTCCATACCTTGTCATATTGGTGTCGCCACACCCAATATGACGAGGGGCCAGTCAGAGTGGGGCGGGGGCTGCTGCCCACAAAGCTAGACCGCAGCAGGACTGGCCAGAGGCTGCGGTACGAGGGAGACCTCTCCCGAGACTGTGGGGACTCTTCCCCTTATCCTTCCCTCCTCTGCCACAAAAACACAGCCCCAAGTTCCTAGCCATGGCACACGGAATCCAGGGAAAATTAGAAAAGAAGAAATCAGAGAGCTGGAACATGCAAGACAGAGTTTTTAGTACCCTTTGGTCTATGCAGTGTCCCCAGACTATTCCAATCCTCAAACTATTCCAATACCCCAACTCTTCCAATTCTGGATTTAGAGACAGGGAAGCTGAGGCTCCGGGAGGGACACGAAGTATCCAGAGTCCTATTTCAGTTTGTGGCAGAGGCAGGACATTCAAGGTAGTGCTCCTTCACGGCCCACCAGGAAGCTATAAGCAGGTCGAGGGTCTGACGCGGCGGGAGCCCCTCCTACCCCCAGGCAGTGGCGGAGCACTGGGACTCAGGCGCACTTCAGAAATCAGAGGACGAAGGATGGAACCCTTACTTGATAAACATGTCTAGGGGAACTTAGCCAGGAGCTGATTACATACATAATGAAGCCCTGAAGAAATGCATCAGGCCTGATTCTGGGTGCTATTTTGCCATCATGTCTCCCCGTCACCTTGAGATGACCTGAGTGATGGCTGGTGAGCTGACTGCCTAGTCCCACCTTGATTCTGCCAGTGACATCCATGGACGGTGCAGCCTCTGTGTCCTTCACAGCCTAGTCAGCTCCTGGAGCGCCAGGAGGTCAGCACCATGCTGGCCTGTCTCGTCACCAAGTCCATCATGAGGGCCGATCCGACGGGAAGGCACAATGGCTCCATCTGATGCTTACGAGTGCCTGGTTACTGGACTCTGTCCCCCAACCAACATCGTGGGGAAGGCCACCTTCCAGAGCCTCGTCCCAGCTTCTCCTCTGAGAAGGGTGAGCAGTGAGTGTCCATGAAACATCAGCCCACCTTTGTGAGTCAGCACCACGGCCTTCAGAGTAGCTCATGAAGGCAGTGTGGGACAGCCTCATCCCCACAACCAAGAGATCTGGGTTTAAGTCCCAGCCCCGCACTCAGTCCCTGCACAAGTTGGGGTAAATTATGTACCCTCTGACTCTCGGTTTACTTATCTGTAAAATGGGCATAGTAATGGGGCCTACCTCAATGTCCAACGGAAAGCATTGAGACAGGTGCCTGGCACATGCAGCGCCGAGATGCCAGCAGCAGCCAATGGTTCTGTCTCAGGCTCTGTGTTCCCAGGACTGTGCAGTACTTTCAACTCATCACTGCATTTAGAGGTAAACATTAATATTCCCATTTTTCAGATGAGGAGGCTGAGGCTCAGGAAGTGCATAGATCATCCTCTTTGGTTGTTTTAAAAGTTAGTCACGAGAAAGCTACGAGATTGGTTTTTTAAAAAGTTAGTCACTAGGAAGCTACAAAATTAATCTGCTCTGAGACCTGCATTAGCTGAGCAGTGAGGGGAGGCTCTGAGGCAAGGAGGGAAGCAGGCCCAGAGTCACAGGGGTGCTTACTGCGCGGGGCTGGCATTTAATGAGCTTCCACCGAAGCTCATGGCCTGCTGTCTGACGCTGTCATGTCCCTCAATCTCCCCAAGTGTGAGCGCGTGTTGTCAGCTCCCGGCCCCCTCAGGGTGCAGCGCTGTGCCTTCTGCTGACTCAGCGGCTGGGCAGGAGGAAGGCGGAGGCCTAGAGCCCCACGCCCCAGGCCACCTACTGCAGGAAGGAAAAGACCCCTGTTGGCGCATCTCCCAGGGGACGGGGCGGCAGGAGAGTGAAAGGGTGGAGCTTTGGGGTGGGGGCGCTTCACTGTGATCCCAGGGCCATCTCTTAGCATCTCAGCAACTTTGAACCAGTCGCCTTGTTTCCTCGAGATCTGTTTCTGCATTTCTAAAGTGGGTATAGTAATCCTCGCCTCTGAGGGTCGTCATCAATTCACATAACTTTCAATAGCCCTATGCCTGCCTCTCTTATACAGCTTCCAAAAACAGAAAAAAAGGTATATGTTTATTAATATGGTCCAAAGCATAGAAAATAAGCACCGATAATTCAAAATTACACCATTACACTCTGAGGCCCTTCATGAATGTCCTCACCAAATTGCCTACAATTTAGAAGGTTTCTCAAGCTATCACTGGGTGTCACCTTATAACTCAAAGTGTTGTTAAGGATTATACAATGAGAATACAAATGTGTCAGTATGCTGACCTTGTTGGACCTATGGATGCCATTGTATGAGCACATTGGGGGGGGGGACCATTCAGCCTGGTGGATCCATGTCAGTGGCCCTGCACAATTTTGCATATACAGAGAGTACAAACAGTGTCATTCCAAACATGGCTTCATGTTTTATATCAGTAAAGGATGAACTTTATAAGATACTCCTTTGGGGCAACTAAAAGGTAATGACCTTCCTAGGGCGCTTCCTTGCTCGGTTACTCCATTAAGAATGAAATCTTCTATGTTCCTAAAACCCTAAGACAGAAAGAAGTCCTGTTTGTGAACGTGGTAGGTTTTGAGTCAGGTGACCAAGGGAAGTGTATGCACGTGGACAATGGCCAGATCATATTAAACAATTGAATTCTGACCCGCTACCTGCAGCCCCCAGCCCAGGAAGCCAGCCTGCTGTTTATAAGGCGGACTCAGAGGAAGCCGGAGCACCGTCTCTGGTGCATTTCAGGAGTAGTGGCATCTCGGCACTGTATTTGCCAGAGTCCTGTCTAAATGCTTCCTGTGGGACAAGCCTCTGTAGCAGTCCCTCCAGAATGGCCAGGACTTGAGTAATAACTGACAGCTTCCCTGGTTTTTGTCCCTGCTTCCAACTCAAGACCAACCAGAGACCATCATAACATGTTCTTCCCTAACCAAGGACATAGGACACTCCCCTTCTGTAGCCTCCCTGTGCCAGCAGCCCCTGGTCAGGACACACCTGCGGCTCTCCCTTCTTCCACTTTGGAGTTGTCCCATTTCCCACCTGCTTTTGAGTCTCTACCAAAACTCAAGTGATGGTGGCTGGCTCCCTTGCTAACATAAGCTCTGAATAAATAAATGTTTCTATATGGTTTGTCTTTGCTTATTCCCCCAGAAGAGAGGAATGGATTTGAGTTCAGACTGTCACTTACTGCCTATGTGACTCTGAGCAAGTTATTTGGTTTTGCTTAGGCTCAGAGTTTTCAAGAGTCAAATGGGACAGCAACGATGACCATGCAGGGCCCCAGTTGTGATCCTAAAGGCAGTGGTGAAACAAAGCGTTCTGCTTTGCTATGACAGAGGACAGTGGGCAGCCGTGAGGGTCCCTCTGCTTGATTCAATTCATCTTCCAGGAGTCAGTGTTGTAGGCTTCAGGTTTTTGTTTTTGTAAAAAGATTGGGCAGATATGTTTCCTTAATTTGCCTGTTACTCTGCAATTTACAGAGGATTTGCACAGTCATTTGCTCCTCCCAGCAACCCCCAGGGAGGCAGGAAGTCCTGCTCAGCTCCGTGGTGCAGACGAGAAGGTGAGCTTGGGGAAGGTGGGTGCTGCTCAGTGGCCCCCAGAGCAAGAGCCATGCAGGGGCAGCCGAGCCAGGCTCTTCCCCTCCTCTGACCCCTTTTAGTGTGGAGGAGGCAAACCACACGCCTTTGTTAGGCTCACAGGAGTATTTAGGATTCACAGCCTGCAGATAATGATGTATGGATTCTTTGATTGAGAGCAGAGTTTTCCTCCATGGAGATCCCAACTCCTGGTCTCCTCCACCTGCTGCCCTGGGTCTGGTCTCAAGAGCTGCTCTCTCTCGGTGGGCTGCCAAGGGGACACAGAGGGGTCAGCAGGTTGGTGCTCTTGGTGGTTGTACCTAAGTCCTCCCCGAAAATCATCTTTAGCTTCTCCCCAGCCAGGAGGAATTCTGCTGGCGCAGGCATCAATGTCACCCACCTTATAAAGAGCTGTGCCAACGAAGGCTTCCCTGGTCACAAACCAAGGCCTTTTCTACCCCCAATGGGTCTTGGGACAGAAATTTTGCTGTGCTCACTGCCTTGTGCCATGAAGAGGGAGCCCAAATATGTCCAAAAGTGCTGGTCCTGCCCAGGCTGAGTGAGGGCCCACGAGTGAGGAGGAGTGGGGTCTGGGGCTGCCTTTCATGGTAGGGAGCACAGTGACAGTCTCGGCACCTCAGCAGTGCTCGGTAGTAGAGGCAGGCCTTGACCCCAGAGGGACCAAAGTAGCAGCCTCTTACCTGGGGCCCTTTAGAGAGGTCTGTGACTCCTCCTGGGTTGAAATGGGCCTGACCGTCCCAACAGCCACATGGGGTTATCTTACCTTCTTCCAGGAAGGAATCCTATGTCCTGCCCTCAGCACTGTTTCAGAATCTCTTAGAAGACAGGTTTGCCATAAGATGAGCTATCAAAAGCCTTCGCTGAGTGTCTGCGAGGCACCCGGGGACTCTGAAGATGTAAGACATTCCGGAGTCCTGGTGGGGGCCCAGGTGTAAACAGAAACAGAAATGCACGTTGATGGCCTGTTTTAGCCATCAGTTCTCTCTGATGACTAGGGGTGGCGTCAGGCAGGAAAGGTGACTCTTCACTTGAATGTGAAAGACAACCAAAGAGCACCCGGCAGGTGGGGAGGGGTGGGAGCTGGCTGGCCTCGTTAGGGACAGGGGACAGTCAGTACAGGAGATGCCACAGGGCAAGGCAGGGTGAGATTGTTCAGAGCCCATGGCACTGTATTAGGTCTGGAGCCTTCCCCTGTGGGTGCTCCAGGCCCACAGACCACCCAGTAGAGGCCACACGTGCTATTCCAGGAAGACAAGGGATGGAGAGCAGGGCTTCTTGCTGAGAAATAAGGGGCCATTGCATCGTGGTTACTTCAGTCTCAAAATATGCATGTTAAAGAGCTTTCTTTTAATAAATGGAGTGGAAAAATTGTTCAGTTCCTAAGAAAGGAAGATAAATGGGCTATTTTAAAAACTCAAGCAACTGCAGGATAGGCCTTAGGATTTAATTGCAAGCCTAAATTTGGCAAATCTGGTATCTTTGTGAGCACTTCCCATGCATTAGCCTGCCCAGTGAGCCAAGCCCCAGGACTGGGGGAGATGTGTCATTATTTCCACCCTACTGATGGGGAAATGAGGCCTAGCCAGGAACTTGTCTAAGCTCGTTTCTCATTACAAGAAGCAGAAATTTTGGGAGAGACTAGCATTTAGTAAAAGGACAGAAATTGGAAGGTTTGCAGGATGGGAATTTGGAGCATAAGAATGTCTATAATGGGACATGTTGTCTAATTGTGTGCATTGGTTTGGGATTCCCTAAAGTCAAGTCTGAGACAAGAACTTGGATGTTGGGAGTTAATTTGTGTGGTGGTCCCTGGAAGCTGGAGTGAGGGAGCAAGAAAAGAGACCCAGGCAAGGGAAACCCAGGTAAAGTCGTTGCTCACGGAAGGCCTCCAGCTACGGTTTGTCCCCTGCTCCCTTCCCAGTGCTTGAGGCTTGTTCCCAGCATGTTCCCACTGTGCACTGTCGGGCTGCACTTGTGTGGGCCTGCTGGGCTCCTGGGTGCTCAAGAAGGGCCTGCTGTGGGAACAGAGCAAGTCGGGGTACTCAGGGTGGGGTGAATGCTGCTGGCAGGAGGTGAGTGCGAAGCTGAGATCCAAGGTCTGACCTAGGGACAGACACCATGCTGGTCCCCACAGCATCTGCAACACCAAGCAGGGCATATTTGAAAGGTGGTTCCTGAAAAATGGCCCATACACGAGACAACTAGGTAGGAGACTTTCTGAATTCATCATTTCAACACCTGGATCGGGGAAGACCCCAGGGATTTCTCCCCCACATCTCCCCTGGGCGCTGTTAGTTACAAGGAATTCTAAACCACTGGAAATGAGAGGGCATGAAGTGGATTGAAGGTTGGGGAGAGCACTTTGATTCATTCATTTAACAAGTATTTACAGACCATCTACCATTTACCAGGTGGTGTGCCAGGCCCAGGGGAGACAGCAGGGAAGGAAAGGTCTCTGCCCTCACCAACATGGTCAAGTTCTTGGACATTTCCTGGTTGTTTCAGTCCTGGTGGGCTTGCTGTGACACGTAGGAGATGGGACAGCAGCAGTGCAGGTGGAGAGAATCAGGGGAGGCAATTCCTTGTCAAACATATGATGTGCTCTGCTGCTTTGCAGGGCAAAGCTACGCAGGAAGGTTACCCGGAGGGACATGTGCAGGACTGAAACGTCAAGAAACTGCCTTCTCCCGGAGGGAGATGTGGGGCTGGAGTAAACCTCAAGCCTTCCTGATGGGTCTAGGATGGTGGGGTTAGCAGATGGGTGACCTCTCACTGCAGGGGACTGAGATGTCTTAGAGGTCAGAATCCCCCCTACCCCCATGAGGTCTGGCTGGGCTGGGATCCCTTGTTCACGTGCTCACACCTGACTCGTGGTTAAATTCCCCTCTGTACCATGTGCTTGTGGTTTACAAGGGATGCTGCAGAGCCAAGGATGAGCGGCCTTTCCCCAATTTATTTGAAGCTTTGGCAGCAGCAGGAAGGCTGGAGTTGGCAGGAGAAAGCCTGAGATGGAGGAGCCCTTTGGAAGCTCCTGCAGCAGATGACAGGGAAGACCTAGAACAGAGCAGGGACAGCAAGCAACTCACCATTCTACAGCTCGAATGACGGGACTTGGTGCTGCCGCTTCCAGTGGCCATCTCAGGGCTTGTGTCCATTTGTCTAACCACCCCGCTGGTGCTGCTAAAATGCGGAAGCTACACATGGCCTCTGCTCCTCCCCTCATCAGATGGGACTGAGGCCCAGGCCACACTCCCGAAGGCCTTGGCACTCGCCAGGCTGCCGTGCATCGTCTGTCCTTCCCACCATGCTCGGGGCTCTATTCCTTTGAGTTGAGCTGGTGACATCCACTGGCTTTAGCCCAACAAACCCGGGCACTGAGACACCTTCTCAGAGCTCACCCTTAGGTAGGATTTGCTTCTACGCTGAGAGTCTTCAGCACAGAAACACTCTGCCTCCCTTTTGTCCTGACGGGAGAAGGTAAGGCCTTGTTTCTTCGGAAGAGGAACCCGTGTGTCCATTTTAGTAGTTGGCTGTTCTTCTCGGAGGTGAGCGCGGCATTTTTCTGCCCACTGGAAATGGATCCACAGGTGTGCTGATTTCTCCTGATGACGCCTCTCTGTCCCAGAGCTGCAACCCACTGACAGCATAGCTAGCCAGCTTTTACAGTCCTGGCCTGTTTGAGTATCTACGTCCCCCGTGGCGAGTAATGTTTCCCAGCCAAAGAACTAATCTCTCCTGCGCCTTCAGTGGGAAAGAAAACCGTTGTTGACAGAAGCTCTGTCCCGTGTTCTCCAGGGATGCGTCAATCTACCGAAAAATTAACAGGATCGGATTACACATTTAAGTGACTACCGATCATCCCACGCAGCGTAAATGCCAGAGGCTGATTTATATTTTTGTTCCTGACGTGAGTTTTGTATTTAACGTGTGTCAGGAGATAGAATAATGTGAGGTTCTCTCCAGGGCCACCCTTCAGCTGGTGTCACTCGCCAGTCCCCAGCCTCCACGCCGTGAGCACTTGCCTTCCTGGAGCCCAGAGCCCCTGCAGGACTAGGTGTTAGTGGGAGGCCGGGTCAGGGACTGTCACCTGTGATTCCCTATATGCACAGCTGGGTGGTAAGTTGCTCACCTGCCCTACTGGTTCCAGGACAGGGTTCGAGAGAGGAGCCATCTTGCCTTTCTTCAAGCCGAGCCCCTGCGAAGCTGCAGACTGGCGCCAGGCCGGATGGGTGGGCCGCTCAGCCAGGGGCAGGAACAGCCTTAGGTCTTCCAGGGTAGGCTGTTTCACGGGCCACGCAACCTCCTCTCCTGAAGAGTTCTAAGGAGGATCTGCGTAAGGGCGTCCTCATCCCATGTTCCAGTAGAAATCCTTCTTTAGGAAAAGTGGTCAGTGGGACAGTTCAGGGTCCTCTTCCCTGGGGACTGTGGTCAGCTGAGCCCACGCAGGTAGCCTGAGTGCCGGCAGCTCCGGCCCCATGCAGGGGAGGGAAGCGGGGAGGAAATGGTGCGTCCTGAGGCCCAGGACAGACTCCGCGTCTGAGGGGAGGTTGGCCTCCCTGGGACAGCTGCCTTTCCACTCTGCCCCCCTTCTCTTACCTAAGTCACAGTCATTCCTCACGAAATGTGCTGTCACTGACGGGTTTCCCCGGGCCACCGGGTGACTTTGTGAGGGGAGGTGTCAACACACTTTTGTTCAGACTGAGATTGAGGAAAGGGCACACCTTTGAATCCTTTTCTAACACGTAGAAAAACGCCACGCACATCTCCAAGAAGTGAAACCTGTTAATAACACAGATGTGTGGCGGGAACAGGAAGGAATTACTGGGATTGCCAGCTGAGCATTTTGCCAAAATGCAGTTCAGGGTCCCAGGTGTGCTGACTTCTCAAGAAAAGCCAGAAATTGGGATTTGGGGGATATTTTTAGGTTGGCCACTAATTCAAATAAATACACAGTAGAATCTCTCTGAGTTGATTCCCCAGGGGGCTGTGACAAACTGCTCAACATACAGAAGTAGTCAACATAGGCCTCCCGTACTGACATGCACATGTGGTTAGCGTCCTGTCTGTGAAAATTAGGTCAACTGAAGAAGGTGGTCGGTGTAGGCAGATGGCCAGCCACAGAGGTCCTACCTGAATGTCTGAGGCCATGGGCTTGTGAGCTCTGATTCGAAGCAAATCTCAGCTTTTTCTTTTCTTTTGTCCTCCTCATTCCCAGAAGAACTGATATACCTAACCTTGGCCTCTAAAATCATACCGATAAGTCCGGAAAACCAGGGGCATCTTTTTTTGAGCTTTTGGAGTCTGATAAACTCTTTTCAAAGCATTTTAACTCAATTACAGCTTAAGCCAGGTCCAAAAACATTGTCACTGGGAAATATGAGCTCTCATAGATTAGATTACCAAGATCACTTTTATGTTTTTTTTTTTTTAAATTAAGCTTTGGAGGAGTAAGTTATATTTGTCTCAAAGCAACTCAAATAAAGGATTTTTTGTGCTCAATTTTTTTTTTTTTAATATCCCTCCTGTTTACAAGTTCTCAATAGGAAAACCTATATCCTGCATTTCTTGGGATTGGGGGTTTTGTTTTGTATTTTTTTTTTTTTTGGCTTGTTTTGTTTACCTTTCTGTCTTAGGAAAGCTCAGAAAGAGTCTGCATGTGGCTTCCCCTGATTCTACTCACCTGTCAAGGGAGTTGGGTGGGAAGGGGGTCCCCAGGGTCCAATGAGGGGAATAAGAAAGGGGTTCTTCCCAACGTTATGGTATCAGGCACCAAAAATGGTTCTGATGGAAAGGGGAAAGAGGTGGGGACAGCTACTCCCAATAGGGGAGGCAAAGCAGAGGGACTGGGATGTTGAGAGTCGAGGTGAGGTGCTTGTTGGGGAGGGGAAGTAGTGTTGGGTATGGGTGGAGAAGAAGGGGGGGCTGACCGCTCAGGTGGGCTAAGTGTCAGTGTCAGGGGTAGAGTGGCTCGGAGGGGAGTGGTTTGTTCCTTGACTTTGCTTGTCAAAGGCAGCTCCACTGGAAGGGGGGTACACAAAAGTCACCCTCATTGTCAAAGGTAGGGCTCTTTCATCTGTAAGTGATAGAAAAGCAACTACAATAGGCTCACCTCATAAGGACATTCATTGGCTAATGCAATTGAAACTTCGAGGGGCGTGTGGACACCAGGTGTGGCTGGGTCTGGGCACAGAAGATGTCATTAGGAACCTTCCTCCATACCTAGTCTCTGTTTTCCTCTAAAGTTGCTTTGCAATGGAAGGATCTCAAACATAGTGTCAGAGGAAAGTCTTAGCAGCACCTGACTTTGGTCTCACCATCTCAACAAGACCAGGAAAGGAGAACATTTCTGCCCCAATAATTCTAAGAAAGACTTCGAGCTGCGCAGAATTCTTTAAACGTGGGGTCTGTCTTTAGCACAGGGATTGTAGTACTTCAAGTGGCCAGGCCTGGGTCATGTGTTCACTTCTGGGGTTGGGGGAAGGAATTTGTGCCCATCTAAGAGCAAGGATAGAGGAGAAGGCAAAAGTGGTTCTACAAAGGAGAATTGGGGTGCTGGTCCCAGAAAAAGACAATTGCTGGACTACAAAGGCAGCGAACAAGCTCAGTGAAGACAGAGATTCTTGTTTTACTGGCTGCTGAGTCACTGGCACTACGTGGTCACATGAGTGTGTGCTCTGGTGACAGTGCACTTGACCTGGAGCAGGTACACCATGGCCTGGTTATCATTGCATCGAGTTCTCATAACTGATCTAGATAAAACTGCCCTGCATAATGGGGACTCCGTGTTCCCTTTAAGCACTAAGGCTTTGAATCGACTGATGCATGTTTATAAGTCCCCCAGGGCGATTTGCGTCCCTCCTTGATGGGTGTACACCCGCCATGCACCCGTGTGTGTGCATATCTGTACTGATGTTCTGAGTTAACCACACAGCCCCCCTCCTTCTTTCTGCTGGCCTCTCGTGACCTGGGGAAAATTCTTTTCTCCTTAGACATTTAATGCCCTAAAGGAAATGCTAAACTGGGGGAAGAGGGCAGAGGGAACTCAAGGGATGCTGAATGTCAGGGGACCAAGCTCAGATGAAACATTCTCTGCTTTTGCTATGACCTCAACTCACTGATGCATCTCGTTTGCCTGTTTTCCGAATCCCCTCAATCTGTTCCCGAGCCTTGCATTGCTGGTCGAGTGTCCTTCCTATGTTGGTGTCTGAGAAAATGAGAGGATGAGAAGAAGCCCTTGAACATGTAATAGTACACTTAGACTGTGAGTTGTCGTTTTCAATCAAGAATTTTTGTGTAAAACTGTGCTTTCAATGTCAAGATGACTCTAGCTCTTTGTTGAGGTGCAGGGGGTTCTGAATGAGGCCTTTACTCAAGGATCTAGTGAAGGATAAAAAGCATCGTCGGGAATGGGGGATAGGTCATTCTGTCCTCCTCTGTCCACCTGCCAAGGTCTCTTCTCACCTGACCCTGAACATGACCAAAGATGGGTTTAGATTTAGGTACTGGGAACACAAGGCAATGTCTTGGCTATGTGCAGGAATGCCTGGAGCCAGAGATTCCGGGGAACCAGCTGATCCCAAATGAACTTGAGGCTCTGACAGTTTTTAGTGACAGAAGATAGTCTGGGCACTGTATTTGTTTTTGACAAACAGCGCAGGCCCAGGGAGGCTGGGGAGAAAATGCCCAAGGTGTCAGCCTTCTGGGCCAGACTACCCAGGAGCCGATGGGCATGACCTCCCGGCCGGAGTGTCTGTTCCTGCCAAGCACCTGGAAGACAGTGCTGAGCTCCAGGCTAGCTGGCAATGCCTGCAGGGGTGAATGAGCCCACAGCTGAAACTCTGTGTGCCAGAGACCTAGGTGCCCTCTGATGCACTCCCAGATTTCTGCTTCCCCTTTCCTGACCCTCCACCCACTCTCCCTCCCTTGCATCTTCTACTCTGCTTTTCTTCTTCTGTATTCTCCCTCCCCGGTTCAGTTCTTTCCCTTTTCAGGGTTAATTAGGGCTGTGTCTGTATGACCACCAAGGAGCCTTCAGTGTACATTGGAGCCTCGCCCCATGTACAGGGGAATGGTTTAATTTGAATCCAGATTTAATATTTAGTAAGTCGAAAATCCTTATCTCTATGAATCTAAGAGTTTTAATCTTTTAAATGGGGATAAAAACATCACCACACTAGGGCTATAAAAGATTAAGAATAATAATGTTTATAAAGTGCGTGACACTCAAAACACTTATTAACTGCTGTCAATTCTTTTCTGAGAAAAATATATATACAGAAAGTTCATCCACTCTGGTGTAACAATGATTAAAATGCTGGTGTCCATAAAGGCAGGAATGCAGGCGCCTTCACTCCGGTTGTAACTTGTTCACCCATCTCTCTCAAGGCTTCCTGATACGTTCCTGCCCTTCCACCAACTTCTTCCATGGGCTCCCCCCACCTGTGCCCTCTTTTCTTTTCCAGACCTGCCTTTCGTGCTCATTTCAACTTCATTTCTATCGGGCAGGAACTGAGTGCAGGGGCTGCAGGGGGGCACTATGTTTTTTTCTCCTGGCCTGCGTCCCCGTGGGTTCAGCTGATTTAGAAGGTGACCTGGCAGAGGTCTCCTTCAGTGTGGACTTTGTATGCACAGTGAGATGGAGTTTGGTCTTACCTACTGTCATTCCAGGGGATCCTGCTCTGGTACCATTAGGGAGCCAGACAACTTGATTCTGCCACGTCTTGCCTGCCAGTTACTCATGGGCCAGGCTGGGGGCTGTGGTCATCTGCACCAGCAAACACCGTAGCGACCTGCGTGTCTGTTGGAGATGCACCCCTCTTTGGAGGGCTTGGGTGGAAACATTTTTCCAAAAAAGTCCTCATCATTTCCTCCTACGAGGCTAAAAGGTTTATGATAAGAGAATTTTGAGCATACTGATGGCATTTTTCTGAGTACATAAGTTGTATGTGTGTGTGTGGTTTCCCCTTCCACTCAAATTGTGTTTCTTCTTTTCTCTTTTTGGATTTTTGGAACATTTGGGAGGGCATCACTGTCTCTAAGTTTTGGGAAAGGGCTTTAAAGAGCTGTTCCCGTTTTCTAAGAGGGAAACGCATTCTCAGGAAATGCTAAAGGAAAACTGTTTTAAGAGTAGCATTGGGGGCTCAGCGCCTATGGCTCAAGCCATACTACTAAGGCACCAGCCACGTACACCTGAGCTGGCGGGTTCGAATCTAGCCCGAGCCCGCCAAACAACAATGACGGCTGCAACAACAACAACAAAAGGGCCAGGTGTTGTGGCTGGTGCCTGTAGTCCCAGCTACTTGGGAGGCGGAGGCAAGAGACTTGCTTGAGACCAAGAATTGGAGGTTGCTGTGAGCTGTGATGCCACTGCACTCTATCCAGGGTGACAGCTTGAGGCTCTGTCTCCAAAAAAAAAAAAAAGAGACAAAGCTGTCTTTATTCCTTTAGAATCCAGTGGAATCTAAAATAAGTAAGTTTAGATAGGTTGCAAGATTAAAGATGCATATTAAATCAATTGTAATTACAAATAAAAAAAAGAGTAGCATTGGGAATGATGCAGACATGTTTCATTTTCTAGATAAGGTAGGCAAATCACTTAATCTTTACGAGATGCAATATACTCTACAAAATGAGATAAAAACAGTTTTAACTTTTTTATGTTCTTAAAATGATCCTCTGAACAGCAGTTTTTAATTTTGATGAAGTCCAACTTATCAACTTGTTTAATTGATCATGCTTTTGGTTTCGTAGCTAAGAAATATTTGCTTAACCTGAGGTCACAAATATTGTCTCCTGTTCTTCTACAAGTCTTATGGTTTTAGATTTTACATTTATGATCCATTCCTGGGAGATAAAGCTTTGCAAAGGATATATATGATAATGAACTTGCATTCTGACTATATAAAGACCTCTCAAAATTCGATAAGAAGAAAATAAACAGTTCAATTAAAGAATAGGCAACAATTTGAAAAGCTTTATCAAAAAAGATACATGGGCGGCACCTGTGGCTCAGTGAGTAGGGCGCTGGCCCCATATACCGAGGGTGGCGGGTTAAAACCCGGCCCTGGCCAAACTGCATCAAAAAATAGCCGGGCGTTGTGGTGGGCACCTGTAGTCCCAGCTGCTCGGGAGGCTCTGGCAAGAGAATGGCCTAAGCCTAAGAGCTAGAGGTTGCTGTGAGCTGTGACTGCACAGCACTCTACTGAGGGTAATAAAGTGAGACTCTGTCTCTACAAAAAAAAAAAAAAATACATGGAGGGCAAATAAGCCTGTAAAAACATAATTGATATCATTAGTAATTAGAAAAATGCAAACCAAAGCCACAATGAGATGCTATCACATCCCAAAGAGAGTGAGGAATTTTTTTTTTTAATTGACTTCATCAAGTATTGGGGAGGATATGTAGAATTCTCACATATTTCCAATGGAAATGTAAAATGGCATAATCACTTTGGAAAAATGGTTTGAAGTTTGGTAACTTTCTAAAAAGTTAAACAAAGACCTACTAAATAATCCAGCTCTTCCACCCCTCTTCCACCCACAGGAGTTTATCCAAGAGAAATGTAATCACATATCCATACAAAGATGTCTTCATGAACGCATGCTCATAGGAAGCTTTGTTGGTAATAACCCCAAATTGAAAAAAACCCAAAGATTCCTTAAAAAGTGGATGGATAAACAAAGCAGTGGCATATCCATACCCTGAAAGACTACTCAGTAATAAAAGAGAATAAACCATTGATGCACACAAAAAGCTGGGCTTAAAAAGTTATGTACTATATGATTCCATTGTATACTTTTCTTGAATTGGCAAGCAGAGGTTTGGTAAGTGCTGGCACCGTGGGTGGGGCTTGTCCTTTGGGTCTGGGAGGTCACCAGACACACTGTGGAGCCCAAGCCAGAAAGACGGAGACCCTCCATTCAGCAGCCCCGTCTAGCAGCCCCATCCGAGCTCCCAGTCCGGACATGCCAGCACAGTAGAGGACCCTTGTGCTGCAGCCCAACCTTCTTCATCACACGGGGCAGATGAACTCATGGCTAATCCCCGTCAAGCCACAAAATCGTGAGAGAGAATAATATGGTTGTTGCTTGAAGCCACTACACTTATTTTTGTTATAGACCAATAGTTACCCAAATAAGTTCCTAGCAGTTCCAAACCTACATCCAACTACCTCAGTGACTCTGGTGTAAAACAAAGCCTGTTTGTTTTAAGTATTACCAGTAAACATCCTAGGGTAGCTCTTTACAGGATTGACTTGGGCTGCGTGTCCATCTGTGGACTAGTGCGACCATGGTCAAGGAAGGTGCCCGTCAGCCACACCTTGGTCATACGTCCACCTCTGGAGCTGAGATGGAGTCAGCTCCCAAATGGTACCACCCTGACAGTGAGTGGGGAAAGAGCCATTTCCAAAGGAAAATCGAAGTGCGGTTACCAGAAGGAGGGCAAATGGGTGCAGGGCAAAAGAGAAAACCAGAGCAACAGCCCTAACTCAGCTAGATCACAGGAGACTCTCAGCAGAGGGAGGAAGTGAGTTTCCTTGGGAATCTGGGAATGTTTACACAACTGCAGAAAGGTTAATAGTGTGTGCAGAGTATAAGGGACAATTTGGGGTAAAGTCTTTCACGTAGTGAGCGTTCAATTATCAATAGCAATTATTATTTTATTTTTTATTTTTGCTACCAAAGAGTGGCTATGTAATATTAATAGATAGTCTTACTTCCGCAGACATTAGCCCATATTCGGATCAGCACTGGCCGTATTTACATGGGAGTCCATTTGATTCTATGCGAAGAGACTGCCCCCAGTCTATGTGGCCCCGCCCGAAATCGGAGAAGTGTTGTGCATGTCTATTTGAAATGTTGTTGTCTCATTAACTCATAGCCCGGGGGACTGGACTGTGTTGTAGCTCCTCATTTAGGAGGCAGATAACTCAGCTTGGCCTAGTCCTGTCTGTTTTAAAGGTTTCCATGGAGACTAGGAAGGAGACGGACTGAGCTTCCAAAGCCTGATGGCTTTTCCTTTGTGGTCAGAGGACAGTCAGGACCTCCTCAGTGAGATCAGAGCTAGGTGGTTCACAGAGAGGGACGGGGTGTGGGTGTGCATATGCATGTACAGGCATGTATCTTTCAGGCTTCACATCACATACACACATACGCGCAGCTGGTCCTGTCTTATGAGACAGCATACTCCAGGAATCAGTGAAAAGCCAACACACGTGCCTGGGTGACACAGGAGAAATCCTCAGGCTTGCTGGGTATATCCTCCTAGGAATGGGCCTCACTGCAGAAGGCTGGCTGGGGTGACTTGGTGGCTGGCCTTTGCTAACCTGTAAGCTCTGAACTCAACCACATGTGGCTCCAGTTATGTGGCTCTGAATGGCCTGGGTTCAAGTGCTTGGTCCACTGCAGAGGCCAAGGTGGGAGCTATGACCTCGGTCCCCTGCAGCCCGGTCTTGGTGCTGTTGCAGATGGAGAGGCATTCTTCCCGACGCTGGCAGTCCCCTCCTTGTGCTTTGGGAGTGGAGGCTACCCGAGGAGGTGTGTGTGTGTCCCCAGCCACATTCTCTGTCTAGGAATCTATTTTGCTATTTCACTGGAAACCTCTATGCTGAGCACCTCCTCCCTGTCGGGCGCTAGTGCACATGCTGCTGGGTAAGATGCAGGCCTTTATTCTAAGCAGCTCACAGTCTCTAGAAGGAGGCGGACAGGTAGACCAGGAATGGGAGCACATGGCACTGAGTGCCGCGGAGAGCTGCAGAGCACAGAGGAAGGAGCACTGCTGTGCCCAGGGGCGCAGGAGAGAGGAGACCTGCTTGGCTCCCTTTCTGCCAAGGCCAGCTCCTTCTAACCACGTGGGGAATGAGGCATCTGTGTTCCCACAGAGCCCACCCCTAGGTCAGAGTCGACAGTCATGTGAGCTGTCACCTGGCCTGGCACCTCTCCTCCCCACCTGCGGTTTGGTTACTCAAGCCGATAACCCCTCTGTGTCCCGGCCTCGGCCACGCTTGCTTGCTAATACTTGTAGCTCCTATAGTTCAACTCATCCAGGAGGTGCCTTATGACCTGGGTCCTCAATGAAGTGGCATTTGCCAATTGATGACATGGAGAAGAGCTCTTCAGAGAGAGGAAAGAGAGGGTGCTGAGAGAAGGGTGGACATGTGGGCACAGCCTGAGCCAATCAGCCAGAAGCCTGCTCAGCTAGGGTGGGCCTGGTGGGGCTGGGGAGTGTGTTAGAACTGGATTGTGGAGCTTTTTATGATCAGCCCCATGGGGTCTGCCAAGATAGTAGACCTGAGAGCTCTTTGAATTACTTTAAAAGAGCACACCAGGTTCCAGGCACCAGCACTGCCCCGGGGATTGCAAGCTCTTATCCTTGCAAGTGGGAGGGGAGAGGTCAGGTGAGGACTCAGATCTTAGGCCCTTTCTCTTCTCTAACTGTACTATGTCTCATCACCTGACGACTCCAAAATTTGTACCTGTGCCCTGACCACTCTCCTGACCTCAGCCCTGTCCATCCATCTCCTGCTGGACTCACCCCACCTGGACACCCCTTAGGAACCTCAGACTCACCCACTCTGTTCCTCCTATAGGTTTTCCTACTTTTCTTTGTTTGGAAGTCCATCTTTCTAGCTACTCTGGCTAAAACCCTGGCACTATTGTACTTATGCCCCCTCTTTCTCTTGTCTCCCCAATCCATTCCTCCCACCCCTGGCTTGCTGCTTCCACCCACCCCTGGCTTGCTGCTACTCTCCAAATATGCCCTGAGTCTGACCCATAGACATGACCTTGCTCCAAGCCTCCATCTTCACTAGTCAGGACTGTGGCTTCCACCTGACCTCTGTCCTGCTTCCAGCCTACTTACTTCAGTCTATTCCCAGCGTAACAATCGGAGGAATCTTGTTAAATCTAAATCACACCTTGCCAATTTGCTTTAGCAAATCCCACTTCATGCAGAGGAAAAGCTAAAGTTCTTGTGGTGGCCCACAGGGGCCTCATGGTCTGGCCTCCTCTGACCCTCCATCTTCCTGACCTCACCTCATGCCCCTCTACTTCTCCACTGAGGCCTGGAGGATGCTACACCCACTCCCACCTCAGGGCTTTCCCTCTTCCTGGGGAAAAGATCATGTTTTCTGAGATAACTGCTGAGAATTTTCCACAAATAATGAGAGGAAAAACTCTTCCTCTTATTTGTCCCTTTAACACTAAGCTGGTCATGGCCAGGTGTGGGGTGGTGCAGACCTGTAGTCGTAGCTACTTGGGAGGCTGAGGCAGAAGGATCATTGAGCTCAGGGATAGGAGGCTGCAGTGAGCTGTTCTTGCATCACTGCACTCCAAGCTGGGGAACAGAGTGAGACTCCATCACTAGAAAGGAAAAAAAACTAAGCTGGTTAACTAAAAAGAATCCACATCTAGACATATGGCAGTTAAACAGCAACGCCAAAGACAAATAGAATGCCTTAAAGCAGCCTGTGAGAAGAGACGAATTACTTACAAAAGAAGAAAAGGATATACCTAGAGTAAATTTCTCAATAGCAGCAATGGAAACTGAAACACAGTGGAATGATATCTTAGGATAAATAAAGGAAAATACTGTAATTGTTAACCTGGTATGGCTGGTGAAACTACCTTTTAAGAATGAATTAAACACATTGAGACAAATAAAAAAGAAAGTTTACCATGCAGGACTGGGTGGGGCAAGTGAGGTGCTTGGAACATAAAATTCAAAATAAAATTCACGCTTGAGGATATGAAGTTTAGGGTTAGTGACGGTTGGAGTTTCCCCTGAAATTCTGCCTCCTGGGTGCCTCACTCTACTCCTGGCCCTGTTACCACCAAAAGATCTCCACTTCAAATAGGTAGGTATCTTTCAGGAAAAAGGAAACTAACCCTAGAAAGAAAGCATTAGATGTTATATATATAAAGAAATAAGGAGTTAATGAAATGCAAAGATCTAGATATGTCTAGATATTTTGAATGTATAAAAATTAAGAAATGTTTAACATGTGAGCTTAAAGGAAACGATGGAGCTATACATAGCACCTGAGCTAGGCAGGGCACAATTGCTGTTGAAGATAATTCAGGAAAGTTATGATTGATGAAAGGCACATGTGTGTTGGAATTTCTCTGGTACCACTGACTGCTGCTTCCTGGTGGACTTTCCCTGTGGCTCCTGGCACACTCCACCTTCACTTCTAGCCTTGTAGGAACATGTTTGCTCTCCCACCAGGGGCCACTGGGCTTGCAACAGAAGAGGCCACATGAGCTGCACATCTTCAAGTCTTTCTCAGTGTCTTTGTAAACAAAGACAGGTACTCAGAAAGTATAATATGTGTTTAACATCTTAGGCTCACTTTTTCCCCCACAAAATAGCAAAGTTATTTATTTTGCTAGACCAAAAGCTTTAAGAGGGTAAACTGTTCACTGTTAAAATTCTATTGCCAGGTACATCCACCAGCATACAGCAAGTACTCAATAAATGTTTTTTGAATGACTTTATAACATTGTTGATGGGAATGTGTATCATATGGTTTGTTCCTTTTTTGCTTTTCATGTCTCCACTCTACAGATATTTGAAAAGAGCCTATTATAATGGGTAATTGTCAGCTTGACTGGATTAAGGACTAGCCAGAGAATGGTTAAAGCCTTATTTGGGTGTGTCTGTAGGGTGTTTCTGGAGGACACTGGCATGTGAGTCAGAGAGCTGGGTGGGGAAGATCCCCTCTCAATATAACTGGGTGCCGTCCAATCCATGGGGGACCCAGGGACCCCAGGAAGAGCAAAAAGAAAGAGGGAAGATGAAATCGCTCTCTCTCTCTCTCCTGGCACTGGGAAATCCTTCTCTTGCTCTTGGACATGAGAACTGTAGTCTCCTGGGCCTTTGTGCTCTGGGACTTGCACCAGCAATTCTCTGGGTTCTCAGGCCTTTGACTTCACATTGAGAGTCACATGTTCAGCTTCCCTGGTTCTGAGGCCTTTGGGCTTGGATGACACCTCTGGCATCGTTGGGTCTCTAGCTTGCAGATGGCCTATTGTGGGACTTCTCAGCCTCCATAATCACATGAGCCAATTCCCCTAATAAATCTTCTCTCGTATACCTAAATCTATATGTAGATCTGTCTATATATCCCCTGTTCATTCCAGCTTTCTATAGAAGCCTGACTAACACACAATTAACTTCAAGCATTGTTCTAAGTACAAGAGAGATAAGCAATGGTAAACAAAATATAGACACGACTCCTGTCCTTATCAGCCTGTGGCCCATGACTTTCCCATATGTCATCCAGTACACATGGCATGCAATAATAAAATTCTGTTATATATTAAGTACACATAATAAACTCTGACATTTTCTTTTCTTTATTTTTTCTTAAAGAAAAATGGCTGTCACTACCTACTAAATTGATTCTATGACCCATGACTCCTTGGATTATTCCTGCAGTTTGAGAAATATTGATTCAGGGCAGAGATTCAGAATGTCTTCTCCACCATGGAGTCCTCAGAGTCATATTTTTCAATGCCCCAAACTATGTGTGTAGGATTACTACTGAAATGCCATTACAAAAATATTTTATGAAACAGATGTGTGCTATAGTATTTGTGCTTCTGATTAGTGCATTAAACATAAGACCTGCAGCTCACTTGTATTGGCTATAATCTGAAACTGGTGAGAAATGTTATTTTTAGAATTCTGCAACTGTAATGTGATATAAAAATATCTGATTCTTATTAGTGACAAAGTCACAGGTGCTGCTCATACTATTGTGGCGTGTCACCTACATTTATCATTGAAGGAATGCTAAGTTTTAGAAATTAATGAAAACAAAGAAACATATCCCCCCTATCCAAATCCTAAAGGCCTGTGGATCCTGAGATGGAATCCCTGGTCTGGTGGGTCCATCCCTTTATCTCGGTGATCTCAAAGGTGCTATTCTTTTTCATGACATTGAGATGAAAGTTCCTATCTGAAGGGGTAAATCATGTTTGCCTAGCAACTGTCAGCATCAGCCCGGGGGCTTCAGCTGTGCAAGGATGAGCCTTTTTCTGCAATCCACTAGGTCTTTCTGGTCAGATGGAGAAATGAGGATACAATCCTGGCTAGACCCACAACCACACCTTTCGTGGGTGCCCGTGGAGCTGCTGATTTTAAAAGCCAGGTGAGGACTAGCAGCTGCAGAGAGGTAAAGGCAGCAGGCCCCATGGGTGGGGGCCAGCAGGAATCCCTAGGCACCCCGCCAGCCCCCTTCCTGGTCTAAAGCAAGCCCTGCACAGCAGGGAGGTGGCCTGTGGTCAGGTTCATTTCCAGTTGGGCTATTCAGTTTGAGGAGGAGAGCATCTTTCAGAGGCTGCAATGGGGGAGTGGGGGAGGGGTCGTCTTAGAGGCATCTCTTTTTTTTGCAGGTTTGGCCGGGGCCAGGCTTGAACCTGCCACCCCTGGTATATGGGGCCAGCGCCCTACTTCTTGAGCCACAGACGCCTCCCACTCTCTCAGAGGCATCTCACTTCCATTGTGATAAGAGATGTGTGGCCCTAAGGGGACATACATTTAGGCTACGAATAGGCTGGCATCAAAAGAAGGGGATGAAATGCCAATAGGTACAACAGGCACCGCGGACTAGTTCAGTCCCGTTTAGTCTTGTTAAATACACCTAAGAACCCGGTGTGGGAGGGAGCATTTTATCAGCTCCTCGACAGTCATTGAAAAGGCGCCTTCTTGCTAACCTGTTGTGGAGAAAGTCACTTTGAGACTGCAAGTGTTGGATAAATAAGGGTTTCTCCCGTCTTGTAGGTCATGCAAATTTTCCCTTTCCAAAGGAGCAGCAAATTGTCTGAGAACGCGAGATGTTGCAGCCTCCTTTGTCTTCTCATGACTTGTTGAGGACCCCAGGTTCTTCTTCCATTTGCCAGTGTCTTACCAAATGGAAATTCCACTCTGTCACTGGTCTAGCTTGGGCAGGAAACGAGCAGCTTGCCTGATTTCGGATGCACGATAGTTAGTTTTATGGATCTACTTGGCCAGCCAACCATAGCCGATTATTTAATCAACGTTAATCTGAGTGTTGCTATGAAAGAATCGTGTAGATGTGGCTCCTATCTGCTATCAGTTGACTTCAAATTAAAGATATTTATCCTCAGGAATGGGGTGGGGGGTGCTCAGTAATCAGTGGAAGACCTTAAGAGCAAAAACTGAGGTTTCCTGGAGAAGCAGAAACCCTGCTGAGAAGGCTGCGTAAACTCCGCCTGGGTTTCCAGCCGAGACTCCACACTTGCCACCCCCACAGTCACGTGAGCCAATGCTTAAAATAAATTTCTTAATATATGTATAGTAGTTCTATGTCTCTGGAAAACCCTGACTGATGCAGGATGTATTTTTTTTTGATTTGTTTTAAATAGTTTCAAGGCAAGAATCTGAAAGCAAGGTGACTTAAACGCAACACACCACACACCCCAGCACACGGCCACACACGTACCATCTATGGAGGTGGAGGAAGAGGGCTCTGGGCCAGTGAGGGGCTGGGAACATAAGGACGTTTCTCTTCTTCTTTTTCACATTCTTTAGTGTACAGAGAGAAGTGGCCTGTTCTCATCAGCTGGGGAGGCTGTGTGTCACCTCCCATTCACTTCTCCATCTTCTGTGCTCTGACTGTCACTGCCACCTGCTACCCAAGCCAAACCTGGCACAGTCCCTGAGACTTCCTTGCTCTGACCAACATCATCATGGTAGTGATACAGTGTTCCCCCATCAAAAGGCTGGACAGGGGACACCAGTTTCCTAGGCGTGGGCAATTTCGTAAAGGGAATGCCCTGCCATTGTGCCTTGAGCTGGAGGAACAGTATTCATCTATTTGTTAATGCCCTCATTAACATTGGAAAGATGTCTCCCAAGTCCTGGCCAAATGTAATTCTCAAGACCTTATACCCCCAGACAAAGGACTCACGTGGACACTTCCCTCTTGGGTCTTCCCCTCTGCCAGAGGCTCTGGTGCTTTTTACTCTTTCTACATTCCTTTCTGTCTAATAAATCCTATCTTACCACTGATCTGTGGTCCCTGGGTTCATTCTTGGAATCCCTGAGGCCAAGGATCTACTGCAGAAATAAATTCTAGTGACAGTGGCTTCATCTTACTGATCCTTTCTGCCACATTTGCTCTTTCTTGGAACTTCTTCACTCTTGGGCTCCTGTGATGTCACTCCTAGTTCTCTCTGTGAATCTCTGCCCCCTTCTCTCTCTCCACCTTCTCTCCTCACTCCTCTACCTTCTCCTCTGCCCCTTCTCTCCTCACCTCCACTCTCTAACTTCTACTCAGCCCATGACCTCTCTCCTCACCTCCTCTCTCTACCTTCTCCTCTGCCCCTTTCCTCTCTCCTCACCTCCTCTCTCTGACTTCTCCTCCACCCCTTCTCTCCTCACCTCCTCTACCTTCTCCTCCACCCCTGCTCTCCTCACCTCCTCTCTCTACCTTCTCCTCTGCCCCTTTCCTCTCTCCTCACCTTCTCTCTCTACCTTCTCCTCCGCCCCTTTTCTCTCTCCACCTTCTCTCTCTTCCTTTTTCTCTGCACCTTCTCTCTGTGCACCTGCCCCGTCAACATTGGGGTTCTCTGGGTCTCTCTCACTGGACACATGTTGCTGGGTGATCTCTCATTCATAGTTTCAATCGCCTCCTAAATCTTGATGACTCCCCAATCCTTGTCTCTATCTTCCAACTCTCCCTGTTTCTTCAAAATTATCTACCAACTGTCCCCTGGACTTACCCACCGAGGTCCCCCATGCTACCTCACATTGGATATATCCCCAGTGCACCCATCATTCCTGATCTTGATCTTGGCTGGTAAAATTTCCAGCCACTAGCAGCCCAACCTGACATTTCTCCTAATAACTTGTTAGTCTTTTTTTTTTTTTTCTTTTCAAGACTGATATTAAGAGCAATACAAGTACTTTACTGTATTCGGGTGGATGAAATTGGATTACTCTGCAGCATAATCATTATTCCAAGTGCATGATTTCTGTAATGGGATAATTGGCTGCCTCTGGTGCTAGATAATACCAGAAATAGGTAACATACGCACCTGTGTGTTTAATCAAAATAGGAAATAATGACCAGAGACAGCCGAAAAGCACAGAAATGTTAGTGGTGTTTCTGATAAGTTTGTGTCACACAGCCGCTGGAATGGGTCTCAGTCTATTTCAGTTACTGTAATGAAATGTCAAAAATTGTGCAGTTTATAAACAAAAGAAAATGATTTTGCAGTTGGAGGCTGCGAAGCCCAAGGTCTAGACACTGGCAGATTTGGCGTTGGGTGAGGACTGCCTCCTGGTTCGTAAATGACAGTCTAGATGTGTCCTCACTTGATGTCAGGGAGTCCTCTGGGGTCTCTGATATGGGCACAGATCCCGTTCATTAGTGTTCTGCCCTGGTGATCTAATAACTCACCTCCTTCTGCTGTCACATTAGCATTGAGATTTCAACAAACAAATTTTGGGGTGACTTGAACATTCAGCTCACAGCAGAATGCATCCTAACTAGTGAGCAAGATATGGCTGAGGAGGCTGGCAGAGAAGACCTTGTGGGACTTGAGGCCTTAGTAAGGAGAGAATCTTTGTCCCATGTTCAGTGGGAAACCATTGGAAGGTTCTAGAGGGGGTTGGGAGATGATCAGGTTGAGGCTGTAGAAGACCACTCTGAGCTCCATAGGGGGCAGGTTGGGTGAGGCCAGATGAGGGCTCATGTTCCTTATTCAGACTCGGTTGGTCTGGGTAAGGCCTAGCTCCAGAGGGATCTGAAAGTTCCCCCACGTGATTCTAGTAAGTCAGGGTGTGACTTACTGCACTAAACTAAATCTTCCTGAACATGAGACCCCATAATGGCCTCATGAGAAAGATTCATCCAGCCTCCTCCTCCACAGCCCACTTAGGAGAACTCCCCATCACTGGGTCAGCCTGCCTCTTCTGTGGACAGCTCCAGTGCTCAGAAAAATCTCGCCTATTTCATGTCCAAATCTCCTCCTTCAGGTCAGGCCTGCCTTCCCCCCGGGGTAAATATTCTAGTTCTTTTATTAGTAATAGCCCACACGTAAGCTGGATTCAGGGACCTTCACTTCCTTCCTTTTTATCTTTCTTTTCTTTAATATATACTGCAGGCAGGTGGAAGGAGAAGGTGAAGAAGGGTGTGAGGTGAAGGGAAATGACATCTCATCTACCACCCCCAGAGCCCCAGTCTCCTTCCAGAGTCAACCATGTCTCCAATTTATTGTGTATTCGCAAAGAAGTTCTATGCAACTACAGAGTCTACCTATGTTTTAGGCAAAAAAAATAGACATATGCTATTCTGCACCTTGCTTTTTTTTAAACTTAATAAAGATTGTGAAGATTATTTCACATCAGTATATATAATGCCCTACCTGATTCTTTGAAAAGCGCCGGAGTCTAGATGTACCACTGTGCGGTACACTAGTCCCCTACGATGGACAGTGGTGCTATCCAGTATTTTACTACTGCAAACAGTCATCCGTCTCCAGCTTTGTATATATTTCCCTCTGTACGTGTTATCTGTTTGATAAACTCAGAACAATGCAATTGCTAGGTCAATGCATTGGATATGTGCATTTAAAATTCCAACCACACTGCTCTCCACCAACATGGCAGGAGAGTGACTGCTGTCTCCTCACTCTTGGCGGTGCCATTTTGTACTGCCCTGCCGGAATCTTTTGCCCTGAACTGAACCCACTATTCCTGTGACCCAATGACGTTGGTGACCGTGGGCCACTTCCACTCTTATTCCAGAAGCTCTGCTTCTCATGAAAATCCCAACACCGAACCTGACATTGTGACCACAACAACAACATATAGTTGTACAGCTTGTTCTGAAGTGCAGTTGCTAAACCAGTTTGCTCTCATTTTGTGCCTGGGCTATTGGATTTTGGGTACAGAAATTTCCATTTGTCTTCATATTAATTTTCTTTCTTTGCTGTAACAAGTCACCATAAATGTGGAGCCTTATAATAACCCAAATTTATTATCTCACAGTTCTGTTGTTTAGAAGTCAAAAAAATGAGGTTCACGGGACTAAAATCGACGTGTTGCAGACTGGGTTTCTTCTGGGGGATGTAGGGGCGCTCATTCCCTCACCTTTCTCAGCCTCTAGAGGCCACCTGCACTCCTTAGCTCATGGCTGCATCTTCCATTTCCAAGCCAGCAGCATGTCCCAACCTCTGACTCTGATTCCTGCTTCCATTGTCACGGTCCCCTCCTCTGACTTGTCTGCTATTATGCTTTAGGGACCCCATGATTACATTATCTACCCACATAAGGCAGGGTAAGAGCCCTAAGCTCTTTAATTAATTATATCTGCAAAGTCCCTTTTGCCATGTAAGGTAACGTATTCACAGGTTCTGGTAAATAGGACATGGAGATCTTTGGGGAGCCATTATTCTGCCAGCCAAAAGCTTCGTTAAACATCATCTTGTTAAGGCTAATGCTTCAAATAATGTTTGAGCATAAATAAGCCTTCCAGGGAGGTCTAGGTGTCTTTCCTCCTACTGGAGTTTTAAACTAAGTACCACCTAGCTAAGCTGAGCTTCCTTGGCACTGGATTGAAAATGTACAAGAACAAGTGACCTGTAGACATGTGCCTTACAGTTTGTAAGTGCACTTATGTGCCCTGTCATGATATAATCCCCTATCAGGTGAGGAACCTGAGGCTCACGGGGTTTGGGGTGTGGCTGAGGTCCTGCAGTGGCTTCAGTGCCAGCGAGGTTCCTCCAGCTTGGAGGCTGTCACTCTGTCCCACACCAGCTGCGTGAGAGTCCCCTGCTATCAGGGAGTCCCCAGCAAAAGTCCGGAGAGCTCCTGCTCGTTGAAGCCACCACTTGGGTGGAGCAGAGGCTCACCTTTAAAGTTGGTCGAACTTGTTTTCGTGCCTTTGTCACCCAGAGCTCACCATGGCCCCTCCCCTGGGAGAGGCAGACACAGGCAGACTGGGGCCATGGCCAAGCCACAGAGTGAGTCACCAGAGACCCCGGGGCTTCTCTCACCGAGCCACACAGTCTCTTCCAGACGTGCCACCCTGGAAGGGCTAGAAAGTGTGAGACCTCTGAACTCTGAAGCTAAGTGGGAAATACGAGAGGAAGCAGCACCACTCTGGCCAGCACTTTCCAGCCCGCTCACTTCATCCTCTAAGAGTTTAGCCACCATCCTAACCATTTTGCTGACAGCAGCTCTAAGAAGTTATGGTCACAAAGATGGCCAAGCCATGGACTACATTCTAGGTCATTCCAGTTCCAAAGCCTGGGACTTTTCCATTCGCCCAGGCGAGAGCTGCTGAGAAGCATGAGTGAAGGTTGAAAATAAAACACAACCAGCACCCGCTGTGCAACAAGACAATGCCCATCCCCTAGGGGAGGTTTGCAGCTGGTTGGGTCAAAGTGTTGGCAAGAGAGGCAGGGAGGAAAACTGTCCCCTGGCTGATGTCCAGTGCCCTGCAGCCCTGGGAGCAGCCGCCAGAGCTCTTCTCCCACCAAGAAGAGAGACGGGAGGTGCAGCAGAGAGACACCAGGGGTGGGAGACAAATGACAATGCCAATTACCAGGTAAAGTCACCAACCAACTAGCTAGCGGCTTCTCCAAAAACATTCTCATGGCTTGCTTTGATCACCATTTGTCTAAGTTGTGCTTCATTTCAATTTTTCCTTCAATTTGGATCCATCTGCTGCCCTGTTTGCCGAGCCCACAGCTAGAGACACGGGCATGCAATTACCCAGCTCCCACGCATTTTCTTATTCTCTTTCTCTTTGGGTTTAATTTCCCTGAGAGGCTCTGCCTTGAGCTTGCTTTAAAACCTGCAATTACGAGGAGGCACCTAATGAGACTAGAGGCAAACTTCCGCATGGCACAGCTATTTTTTTAAATGGGGTAAACAAAGGAAAATGTCAAATAGAGGGATCTCTACGCTACTCCCACGGCTGAAAGGGTACCCAGTATCCAAACACATGCCACGCTCAGCATGTCAGGTGGGTTGTCGTTGCTGGGGTCCTTGGGCTGTTCGACCTTGTCGGACAGAGATGTGTGACTGGATCCCATCTCTCTGGGGCCTAATGATCAGTGCTCCCAAGCCTGGTATGCCTTCTGGGCATGGTCAACAGGCACTTGTCCCTGGAAAGGTCCCCCAAAGTGGAAGCAGAACTCTGACCTCAGCCCTTGCACTGTGGCATTTCCAAGAGGTTTATTTTCCTCTGCACACACATTATGGGGTAATGAGTTGGATTATGGAAATTGCAAACAGCATGTGTCATAATGAATATTTTGACTTGGAACACAGCATTCTCAGGGACTCCTAATGTCTGCGGAAACTCACAGGGTGACAGAAAAAATCAATCATGAAAGTATCATTCACACAATGCAGCTATTCGTGGGAATTCAATTAAAGAAGCATTTATTTAGTGCCTGCTGTGTACCTAGTACTGTGCTGTGCACTTAGGATGCAGGGAGGGGGATAGAGGAAAGAATCAATATTTAAGTATATAAGTAAATGCAAGCACCTGCGTGTAGGGCCGCACGGCAGCAGAACAGTAACCTCCGCAGTGAAAGCCAATTGGGGTACAGGACCCCACAATTTCCAAGGTGAGATGGCAAAGCACCAATCCAGTGGTTTGTTGCTAATCAGTCTGCCTCCAAGAATTACTCCTCCTCGGGGGTTGCTCTCTTCCTTAGCTGAAGCGACCCCCTGCCCCGCAGAGTGTAAATGCTCTAACTTAGGAACTGAGCTCCCTTACCTCCATCAAGGAGAAGCCAACAAGGAGATGACATGCCGGGACAGGGAAGAGAAAGAATCAATACAGGAAGAAATACAGGGACCTGTGCACAGGGCTGAGGATAAAAGTACCTGTGTTTGGATTTGATGGGGCTTCTACCTGTGCCCCTCGTAATTAACTGTGGGAGGGAGGTATGGTTGTTTCCTCTGTACAGTGAGGAAGCCAATGTTTAGAGCAAACTTCTGCACCTGGGCAGGACCAGATTTTCCAGCAAACTTCCTGAGATACTCCTCCATGGCTCTCACAGTGTCCTCCCTGTTCCAGCCTGCCCAGGTCTCTTTCCTCATTCCTGGAGAAAGCTCCCTGTAGAATTAATTGGGTTATCTCATGGTTTGAGGGAGCCAGTGCCCCTCTCTTCGACCTGTCAAGCAAGCATGAAGAGAACTTGTTTGTTACCCCATAACCGGTTTGGCTTCCAACCCTTTATTTTGACTGGCCCTAAGCTTTCTGCCTGGCAGGCATACATAGCCTTAATGATTTAGAGGTGAGACACATGGCTCTGTGTTTATGGAAATGCCCTTCAGCTTCTAAGACGATTGTGCCTGCTTCGAGAGGGTCAGATAAATTGGGAGAAATAAAGTCCTACTCACCTTCCTCCTTACATTTCTGTGCTAGCCGCTGGAGTCTGACAGAGTTAATTTAAAAGGTACTCCCTGCATTTGTTCAAAAGGTTTGAAGCTGCTGCAAGTTCAGATGGATGACGGGTTGAGATTCAAGGATAAAACAGAATGGACACCACTTAAAGCAAGAGGACCGCGGGCTGATTCCTACCATGTAATGCTAAGCTATTTGGGAGCCAAAGAAAATGTCATTGTTGAATGAAAGAAAAAAATGCCAACTTGTCTTTTGGAGTAGGGACTACAATCAGGCCTGGACTCATCATAAGGGTGTTGGCTAAATCTGATCCATAGCACAAGGGACCTACGTCCCACTGTCCCCTGGGTGTCTCGCCAGCCGGACGGCAGGAAGGAGTTTCTAACCTGAGTCTGGAGGAAAAGCAAAGCCTAGAGCAGAGCAGGAAGCTGGGTGCAGGTGGTAATCCTCAGAGCAGAGCAGTCTGCAGCCCTACGAGCTAAGAGGCAGGGACCCGGGGCAGGAGCTGTCAGTGAGGAGGGCATGCTAAGCAAGGCTGTGGGGCCGAGTTGTAGGATGCATCCGATTCCATAGGCCACTGCTATGAACTGGGTGAACAGAGTCTTGGGCTCATTGACCCAGGAGCCCAGCCCACCTTTCCCCCTGGGGTCCCTTGTGACCTGGTGGCCATCTCCCATAGCCACCAAAGGGGAGCATGGGGGAGAGTGAGAATTCCACCCACAGACTCCTGCAACAGGCCGGTGCACTTAAGGGGTTAAAGACGAGTGCTCTAAAGGAAGACTAGTTAGCATAGATGAATTTCATTTGATTGGGAGAATTGCAGGCAGTGTGGAAAAGGGAAGAATTTTAATAAGGTGGAAAAGGTAAGGCTGCATATTTGTTAAGATTTTCAGGAGCTAAAAGGGATCTTAGAGGCAAATAGCTTTACTTGCTAAATCAACTTTATTCAACCGTGGTTTATAGGTAATAAAATGCATCCATTTCAAGTGTGCAATTCTATGAGCTATGACAAATGCACATACTTGTGTAGCCACCAGTGTAATTAAAGTATATGATATTTCTGTCACCCTGAAAATATTGCTTGCCTGTGAGCACGCCATGTAGTCTTTACCCCAAACCCAAATAACCACTGATCCACTTTTTGTTACTATAGATTTGTTGTGTCTTTTAAAAATTGTTTCATATAACTAGAATAAAATGGAATATACCACAATGGTTTATTCACTTATTGATCGACGTTTGGGTTTATTACCAATAAAGCTACTATGAACTTTAATGTGCAATTCTTTTGCAGACGCATTTTATTTCTCCTGGAAAAAAATCTACGAGTGGAATCTTTGGGACAAAAAGTGCATGTTTACTTTTATAAGAAACTGCCAAACTGTTCTCCAAAATCATTGTATCACTTTGCCCTCCCAACGATGTGTGGAAGTTTCCATTGTTCCAGACTCTTCCCAACGTTTAGCTTCACTGACCTTTAATTTTAGCCATTCCAATGGGCATCAAGTGACATCTCATCATGGTTTTAATTTGCACTTTCCTCATGGCTCATAATGTTGAGAACTTTTCATGTGAACTGTTGTCCATTTTATATCTCCTTTTGAAAGTATCTGTTAAAATCTTTTGCACATTTTTATTGAGTTATTGTCTTGTGTATTCTGGATATAGTCATTTTGCCAGATACATATATTGCAAGTATTTCTCCCATTCTGTAGCTTGTCTTTTCATTTTCCTGATATTTCAGGAGCAAAAGTTTTTAATTTTGATGAAGTCTATTTCATCATTTTTTAAATTTTATGGTCATGCTTTTTGCACTCTATCAAAAACATCTTTGTATACCCCCAAGTTGCAAAGATTTTCTTCTATGTTTTCTCCTGGAAGTTTTATTTTTTCAGTGTCTACATTTGGGTCTATGAGACATTTCAAGTTAAGCTTAGTGCATGGTGTAAGGTACGTGTCAATATCTATTTATTATTTTGTATGTGGATGTCCAGATATCCCAATGCCACATGAAGAAAGACCATCCTCTCCCGCACTGAATTTCTTAGCAGCTTTGTTGGAAGTGGTTGACCATATGTGTGTCAGTTATTTCTGGACTCTAGTCTATTGATTTCTGTGTCTACCCTTACACCATAGCTTTATTTTTAAAGCTGAGAAAAGTGTGGTTGAGAGAGTGAAGAGCTAGGATAGAATGTGACTCCACAAATATCCATCTAGAAGACTTCTTGAGAGTCAGCAAAGAGGAAAATACTAACGAGTCTATGCATACTGGTGCTGGGATAATGCCTTCCCAGGAGCCCACCAGCCGAAGGGAAAGGCCAGTGGGAGCGAGAGGGAGGGGCCGGCTCTTTACGCAGCAGCCTTGTGCCTTGGCACCCAGTTGTTCCATCCTTGAGGCTCCTCAATGGCAAGGTAGGGACAAGAATAATGCCCATCTCCTGGGAGTACTGAGAGATCAAATGAGATGATGCTTTTATTTATTTGGTGCAGCACCTGGGACATGGTAGGTGCTTAGGCAAGTAACTCATGCCATTACTTGGCGTCAGGGTCTTCCCTCCGGGGGCTGACCCCAGAGATGCCCCAGAGGGAGCTAGGTGGCCCTGTTGACTGAGGCTCCCAGGCATGCTTGCTTTCCTGCTTCCTATTCTGCCAGGTGCTGGGCTGTGACCTAAAAAGAGACTCATATGCAACTCCCCTGAGGACACTGCCGCCCTCCCGAGGAAGCTGGGTGCTCAGCTCAGGGCTACAGGGCAGAAGAAGGCCCGCTGCTCAGTGCGGTGGCCTGAATCCTGTCCCAAGAGGGTGTCTGTGGGTCCCTGGAAGTGAAGACCCACACACAAGATCCCTTGCTATGGGGCCAGCGAGGTTGGAACCCGCTGCTTTAGTCCTCGGCAGGTGCTGGGGCAGTTGAGCTCCCACAGACATGGCCACACCACGTCCAGGTCTTCTTGCTAGAATATCTGGCTCTAGGGTAATGATTTCCAACCCACGTCCCGCGGCTCACTGGTGTAACACGAGAGGGATCTTAGGTGTGTAATGACAATGTTTAAAGATCATTAGTGAAATTATTTTCAAAAGAAGTTCAAAGCACTAAGTATACATACCAAGATTAAAACCTCTTTAAATTGATTATATGAGTCTATCGAAAAGGAATGTTCTTTTTTATACTATTGTCCTTGATCAACATAATTGAAGTGTACACAGAAGTTTAGCTATAGGTTCAAGTGAGATAAGAAAGGTTGAAAACGCTGTTCTAGTGTCCGGCGTGAGACTGAGGTGCAAATTTGCTCAGAAGGGGATCCAGCTGCGAAGCTGTGGGGGCCATGGGTGCCAGCTGAGCTCCTCACCTGTGCTATGTCCCAATGCCTGCCCTTATGTCCCCTCTGTGGTGACAATGCTCCATCTGGAAAGATAGCAATGATGTCATCTGGCAGTGTGGATTGGGCTGCTAACCCTATGCCAGGTGCTGCTCGGAGTACCTGGAACACAGCAATGCAACAGTCAGCGGGTTGGTGCTGCCAGCCGGGTATTACTCTCTCCCCACCTTACCTGGGGGAAACTCAGGCATAGAGAGGCTAAGTCACATAGTAAAGGCTATGCAGTAAGTTAGTGGCACTGGAGGTATTTGAACATAGGTGCTGTGGCTATTAGTCGCTGCTTGTATGCAGACAGTAATTTTATAAGTTAGTTCTTTGTTTGAGCAGGAGGCTCTGTCCCCCATAGCAGCTGAGGCAGGGTGGGCCCCAGGCCCAGAAGCATCATCGCAGTGTGGCTGGGGCATTCGCAGAGGTGTGGCCTGAGCCACGTGCTTCAGTGTCGTGCCGACCTAGTCCACACAAGACCTTGAGGAATAAAACGTCCTTCCCCCTACTCGGGGAGGAGATGGAGCTGCAGGAAGGAAAACGTGTCCAGTGTGCTCAGCCAGAAAGGGGCAAATCGGACAGGAAGTGACTTGCTTGAGCTCCCAGGACACTCAAGCTCTAGTGGGAAGTCACTTCCTTCCCAATGCCTCAGTCTCCCCAACTGTAAAATGAGAGGCCTTTGCTGAATCTATAAATGTGGGAAGCATCTTCGTGGATTTGGCAAAAATAGGGGTGTATAGAAGTTTATTATCACACTTGATCTCAAATCTCAGTGCCCCCTTTACTAGCTGAGTGATTCTGGGCAAGTCATTTAACCTCTCTGAGCTCAATCCCTGCAGCCACTGAGAAAGCTGAACTTCTGGAGTCCAATGAGGAATTGCACCAGGCACCCAGCAGGCAGTCAGCTGGTCTGGGGCTCCTTCCCCCCAGGCTCCTCCCACTCTGTTCCCAAGAACATCTAGCAAGGACTAAGTAGCCAGGCCTGAAGTGGTGAAAGTTGCATGGTATTTGGGAGGGTGAGGACATGCCTTCCCCTTGGCAGATGTGTTTGGGAAGGAGATGGATGCTGTGGGTTTGGGCAGATTAAGAGATGGTCCCAAAGATGAATATCTATTACTCAGAAGGCGGCATGAGGCCAGAAGCCCCTGGGACAGTGGACATAGGAGATCAAAGGTGATGTGATATTGAAACAAAGGAAAATAAATAGAAACTTCCATGCCACCATGAAATTATGGAAAACTGACATTTCTGACAATTACCTTGTACCTAATGTGTTCACACCAGGTTATCAAAAGTGTGCATGAGATTTTAAAACAGAAGGCTTTATTTGACATAATCACAATATATTCTTTTTCCTGGTATTAACCATTAATTCTATCATAAAAATATATTACAACATTTGATATGTATTCACGAAACACAAGCCCATTGTAAACAGAGCAGGCAGCATTGGCCTTGGATTCAAAATTCTTGAGTCTCATTTTAACAGAAAACAGCTTTTGGCAAGTGTATGACATGGAGGGTAATATTGCCACATTGGGAGGGCTTCTGGTAATATGTTTTAAAAATAAAAGGAGCCGTACATCTGTTTAATAAATTAAGAGAAAGTAAAGTTAAAACTACAAAGCCAACAAACATGAAAGGATGCTAAACTTTTGCTTCATTTGTTTTATACTCAGTGTGCAGCTGTTCATTTATAAACATTCATCCATATGCATACACTCATGGGCGCACAGAGTCATGGGCACACACATTCATGGGCGTCACTCAAAGACAAACACACAGACGTCCTACCCATTTTCCTATAAGTCTGACATTAAGGGTGTGTAACATTGCACAAAAGCCAATCATTTGCAGATCACTTTGTCCCCAGGAATGATAGATCTTTTATTTTAAATCCCAGTTTCCAACAGTATACTTAAAGTGTGCAAATATAAAGTGCATTTCCATATGGAATGCTAAACTAGCTGGCATGTACATAGATTTCCTTACTATGAACTCCCTTCTGTCACCTACTGGCCACTCTCTGAATGACCCGAGCTGTGATGGTATTAAGTTCCCCCCGCCTCACTTTGCACAGGTATCAAAAAATATGAAAATTCAAAGACTGCAAAGAATTGGGCTCCAGTGTTCTCATTACTTGGAGGCTCTAGGAGCTGTGAGGGTAGCATGAGGCCAACTCTCCTCTCACATCAGGAAGTGGTGGTCCTCCCATTGGAATCTTGGGAGGGTGCAACCTCTGTGTGGGGAGATGGGCAGGCTCTATAACAGAGGATGGGGTGTGTGGCTGACTTCATCTACTGGCATCTGCTGTGCATGACACCATGGCAGAGGGGTAGATTATGTCCTCCTAGGAGCTTCCTCACCAAAATGAATAATGCACATCCAGATGGCAAGGATGTAAATTCCTTCTCCCGGATAAGCCTAAGAAAACACAGACTGGCCTGTTCTGACGTCTGGAAAAACCACCCTAGGTGGTAATGAAGGTAAAGCAAGACACCTTTTTGATTCATCACTGGACTTCAAGGCTGTTTGTGATCCAGAGTCAGCCCAGTTTCCCTGGGGAAATCCTGCTGGGATCAGCGAGACACCAGACTCTGTAAATATCCCTTCCCTCCGGAAGAGTTTGTGTTTGCATGTTTGTTGTAAAACAGGATTGTCGAGGTTTGGAACACTCTCAGTTGGCAAGGGAACTTGGCATTCTGAGGTTTTCAGAGCAGGGGGTTTGCTTACTGTTAATAATTCAAGATTTGGTGCCAAATGAGTTGAATGTGAGGCAGTGGCAGGCTGAGCCTTTGGGGCCGGGTCGGGTGTTCTGTATTTTAGCCAAGGCAGGATCAGTCACCATACTCTTGTCCTTAGGAAACTAACCTTTTTGGGTCACCCTGTGAATTGAAGGTCATTCTGGTGGCATCTGATGCCCCCCACCCCAGACCCATTCTCTGAGAATGTTCTGGGGTATGACTTAGGCCTGGACCTTCAAGGTGATGCTCTGATTCCCACAACTCAAAGTGGATTTCCTCTCTCCAAATACAAGTCTTGGGCTCTTTGAAACCATCGAATCACAAACTCTGGGTTTATCAAACAATGTGCAACACTGACCATAGCAGAGTCACCAGGCATGCGTGAAGGGACACAGGAAATGCCACACACTGGCATCCCTAACAGCACTCGCATGCCTGAAGAGCACACGCTGTCTTTGAGTCCAAAATCTAAATTGCTTTAAAAGTCCTTAAACATGGGTATACGTAATAAACTACAGCGCTGCGAAGGTTGATTAGACTCATAAGATCCGACCTTTAAATGCTAGATACGTATTTATACGACACACTGTACGAGTGAATTGTGGGCGTGAGGGAGGGTGGGTGAACTGCGAGCAGCACGAGGACAGTCTTTGCCAGCTCGTCATTTCTGCCCTATGCATTCTTCCATTTGTCCCCAGGAGACGTGGCAGTGCCCCTCGGGACCCTGCAGCAATATTAAGTGTGTAACACTCCCGTGCTGAAGAAATGCATTTGTTCCCTTCAGTATATTGTCCGAGGATGTGCCCTGGCTGATGTGGTTGGTTTGCGTGAGAATTAACAAAGCTCCCTCCCGCGCCCATTGTACAATGCAGATGTGCTGAAAAATGAGTATGATTTATTTCCATCTTTCCCTCACTCCCTCCTTCCTTTCCTCTTTTCTGTCTTCTCTTCCTTCCTTCCTTCCCTCTCTCCTTCTTTCCTTTTCCCCTTCTATTCTTTCTTTATTTTCTTTCTCCCTTCTCATTAGCTAAACACACATGGGCTTCCTCACATCTTCTCTTTCTTTCTCTCTCCTTTTTTTTGTTAACATATCTTCTCTTTCTAAAAAAAGATCTAATTTGGGGATTCCCAACTTCAAGGCTTCTATCATCCGCCCCTGGCCACAGGTCACCTTTGACCTTCCTTTGGGGACGATGGCCCTCCCTCTCAGCACTCGGGGGACATCATCCCTAGACCCCGGCCGAGTCCTATCCACCAGGTGGGCTCCCGTCTCCTCTGTGTCTCACACCATGCTCTTCCCCACTTTAAGTTCTGGCCCAATGTCAGCGCCTCCGTAAAGCCTCCCAGAACACTCCTTGTTCACCAGCCAAGTTCTCCAGCCCTTCCCCTTCACCCCTTTGCCCCCACAGCACTAAGCAGAGCCCTCCGAGAACCCCTCCCCTGCCCTGTGCAGTAACGACTTGTCCGCCAACTTGATGCAGCGTGGGTCCCGGCACACAGTCAGTGCTCAATAAGTGTTCAAGGAACGACGGGGGCACTTTCATAGCTCTGTTTGGGGCCATAGCTGCGAGGGTGCATTTGGTAGGTCACTTGTGGGTCACTGCTCTGCACAGCAGTTTCTGGGTGAGGCTGGCAGGCGCCAGGAGGCCTTTGACTTCTTGGCTGTGTCTGAATTGAGGAAGGAGCAAGCCTGAAGGTCCCGTCACCTGCTTTTGACCAGCCCAGGACTTTGACCACCAGCAGAGCAGAGGCAGCCGGTCTGGGGTCAGACTAACTCTTTGGGGGCTAATTGGTCACTCGGTCTTGAGAGAAAGTGGGAGCCAGCTGGGAAGGACCACACTGCTTTGAGACAGCATCCCCTCCCTGAACCTCAAACCATGGAGACCCGGGAGCCAGGCTCCACTCAGCTCTCCCCACATTGCTCAGCCCAGGGTCCCAGAGCTAAAACTAGCATCTTCCCGCTACCAGTGCTCAGAGGCTCACTCCGGTGCCAGAGGAAAGCTGTGTCCTCAGAGGCTCGTGGAGGCTGATGGCCCAGAGTTTCAGGAGAACCCAGGCTGACAGTGGGCCCTCACACACCTGAAACCTTTAGTCAGGTGGGTTCCCCAGGAAAGGCTGAGCCCTACCGCCTGGGCACACAGGTCACTGCCAAGCATCTTCCCCCTAGAAGCACACACGCAGAAGTCCAGAGAATTGCTTCCCAACCACATGACTAGAGGGGTCTACAGCCCAGCTGCTGGGCATGGGGGTGAGCCCAGGTGCTGAGAAGGTGGGGTTGTTTGCCAATGGCAGAACAACGCCTGCTGAGCTCAGAACTAGCCAGAGTCATGTGGAATTGTGGGCTTTTCCCCTTGTTACCGGCATTCCCCTCTCGATACCACTGTCCTGTTTTGCATTTACTCGGGACCTACAAATCCATCTGGGTGTGTAAAAGGACACAGTAATAGAACCTATGTCAAGAGATTACTATGAAGGTCAGTGGGAATGCTGCTCAGCATGCTTGACACTGGCCTGGAGTCTCGTCTAATCTGTGCACACAGTAGTTAAGGTCATTGGCATCAATGCCAGCTATTCTGGGGGCACCAGGCAGGGTCAGCCATAATGGATGGGACCAACAAGAGATCCACACCAAGGGCTGGTGTCCAGAACCATCTCTCCCCAGCCATGCCTCAGCCTGGTTCAGCTCTCCATGCACGAGGCTGGGTGGGAAGAGAGTGGGACAAGCTCTGGGTGGTGACAGGTGCCATCCCTCTCACCGCCCCAGCAGGTGTCCTCGGGGCCCTCTGAACACCATGGTGCCTTTCCTCTCCCAAGCCTCCCTGGCTGGAAGCCGGCCCTGCTGCCATCCTCTGCTGACACCCCCAGACATGTGTCATGCTGAAGCCTTGGGAGCCCCAAGGAGCAAGGCTGCTTTGCAAATGTCCTGGGAGGTGAGGGCGGGCAGCTTCTGCTGTTCAGCCAAGATCTTGTGAAGAGGGATGTTCAGAATTTCATGAAGAGATCATTTTTGTCTCTCTAAGATCTAAATGCCCCAGCCCTTAAAGAAAGCAGGCGAGTGAACTATTTGGAGAATTAGGGGAAATATAAGACAACTGAGTCTTAGATATTTACAAACACTCAGTTTTCTATGGAGTTTGTCCAAACATCTCAGATCAGTTTTCCTTAAGGCCTTGATAGAAATGGACAAACGCAGGTTCGGCCTGGACCTGCTCAAACGGACCTGAGGAGAGGATTCTAGAATCCATATATTAAACAATGTCCATAGCGACTCTCGCGGCTGGCAAAGTTGGCTCCATCCCAGATATAAATACCTCCCAGAGCCTTCTTTCCAACAGCACTTATGGATTAAAGGACATGAGCTGATCCAAGGGATTTCTGGCACCTGATAAAGTGTCCTCATTACAGGCAGGCAAATTAGTCCTTCCTGCATTTGGGTTAAATAAACCCTAATAATGCATAGCCTGCGGTTCCTGCAAGGGGCCTGCGGCAGCTGTGTGGAGGTCTCTACCTGCACCAGGCAGATCTCAAAGGGTGACACCAGCCCATAAACCTGGCCCCATTCTTCCCCTCCTCTCTCAGCAAAAAAAGCACCATGAAAAAGAAAATTAATTTCACAAACACGAGGAGAGAGATTTATTGCGACAGGAGACTGAGCTGAGTCCTAGAGGAATATCTGCTTGGTCTGAGATGCTCGGGACAGTGTTCCCTCCTCCCCCAGCCAGGTTTCTGAGCCAGCACGGGCAGCTGCTGCTGGGGCGTGTCTGAGAGGAGAGTGGGCCACCAGATGCACAAACCCCAAATGCCACCGCAAGTGGCAAGCAGCATATTCCTCCAGGGGGCCCAGGGCTCTAAAACCCACTCCTTCAGGAAGAGGGCTAAAGAAGAGCTAGAATAGTTGCAGGATGGTTAAAAAGGCAAATTCTGATTGTGCATGACTAGGAACCGAGCCCTACCTGTGATTTAGGGATGTGAATGCATTCTTTTTACCAGCTTGATTTTCAAGCTTCTTAAATGTTTTCATCGAGTCCAACCATTCAGTTTAGGCTGGGCCCTGTGACTTAGATGCTGAAAATCTTGGTGTCTCTATGTGTTATACCTGAGAAAACAATGTTACATGTGATAAATTAAATTACCAAAATGAGGTAGATAATTCAATTGGGAATAGTAAAGCTGGGGGCAAGTTTGATCGCCTGTGTACAGATGAGTATAAACACTTCCAGAAAGGTGATCAGAGAAGAGCTGGAGTTGTTTGATGCTGACGGCCAACGTCGTACTTTTCTTTTCACTTCCCCTTGGGTTTTAATGCCTGTGTCTGAATAATAATAAAACCACCCAATCCATGAACAGATCTGGAGTTTTTGTCTGCATGCCGCCAACATAACCGGTTCTATGGGTTGTTTTCAGAGATCTAATGACAATGATAAAATGCATCTTTTCAAGATGTGGTGCTGTGGGCGACAGATCTTACTTCTTAGCTAAAGACGTGGTGAAAGAGAGCTCGTTGCTACGAGGCGTCCAACATGTCACCTGTACAGGACAGAGCAAACTGAGGAAGATCTGCCAGGGTTGGTCCTCCAAACTGAAATTGGTGAAAATATATTTTTCTGCTTGAATTTGTGCACTGACCTCATCACTGGGTCATGACTCTTCTTTGCTCTTCTTTAAAGGTGTTCGTGTAACAAGGGAAATACCCGTGTTGGAGTCTAACCTGCATACTGTGTTGTTTTGAGTCTCAGAGGGAGGGTTGGGGGTGAACAGCTGCTCATCACTCGGGAGACTCTGAAAAAGCTCATGTCTGTTGTGGTTCAAATTTGAGTGGCCAAATGGGCTCTGAACCTATGTGATGTCGTTTGAGTAGTGGGGAGCGGCTGGTAGGTGTTTAACAACCAGCTCTCTGTGTCAGAAGGCCTGGTCCTCAGCTGCTCTGATTTTCCTGGGGTGAAAGCTCCTGACTGATTTCTAACCACCCACGTGGCATCCCTGACTATGGAATTGGGAAGGGGCAGACCCCAAGGACTCCCCCAAGCAGGAGGGGCACACACCACTGAAAACAACAGGAAGACATCAAAGCCTCTCTGGAGGGCACATCTCTTTCTGTCCTGCGTCCATGGAAACTCTGAAACTAGGCAAGACCAGGCCAGGCTGAGTTGTTTTCTAAACGAGGAGCTCGGAGTTACTAAGCTACAGCATCTTTTCAAATAGAAATGCACACACTTCTCTGCCTCTAGGTCCAGGGCTGCCTGGCAGAAAACAAATACAATAGATTCAATGTGGTGGCTTCGTGTGGAACTGGGTTTTCCCCTCCACACCTCCAGAGGTAGGAGGTAGGAGCGGGAAGGAGCGAGTGAGCATCTAATTCAAGTGTTCCCAGCCTCTGCACCCTGCAGACCACTTTAGAGTGGAGGATCGGGAAATAGCTGCTCTTAGCGCTCACAAGTCAATTTGAAATGGTAAACAAAGATGGCCTGGGCACTCACCCTGGCTTTTATTAAATCAAGATGGGGCTGCTAATGGATTGGCATGTGTGTTGCAGCTATGGTCACCTCTGAAAACCTCACTCTCTCTTCAGCACAGGGCACTCTCTCGATAACTTTGGACAGCCTCTACTTTCTGTTGACAGATTACAGAAACTAGGATATGAAGCCATCAAGATAATGGAACGCAGGGCCATAAAATACAGGGTAAACCCTTGCTCAGGCCAGCTCTTGCCCACCTATCGCATAGGACGTGCTGGACAAGATGTACAAGACAGGTGAGGGGCTTCCTGCAAATTCCAGTTGCAGACAGGGAAGGGAGACCAACCAGCCCCTCCTACCTGGTCTTATGGAATCCCGCAGTCAGGACAAGTAAACCAGATGGACAGACTTCAAAGAACCTAACGTGTATTACCTGCCAAGTTCAACCATTTTCATGCTAAGATTGTCCACGCACACAAAAATTAGCTTTTGAGGGGGAAGAGAAAGACAAAAGTTGAATTTACCATTTCTAAGACAACTGGCCAGTAGTAACGGGGTGGCCACAAGTTGTTAAACATTTTCCCCTTGGGCACAGAGCCCAAGAGTCCCAGCTGAGCACAATTTAGTTAGTACCAGCTGAATATTTGGGTTAAAGCAGCCACCACTACCCTGTGGAGAAGAGGTGTCACATCAAATCTGGGGCCAAATGTCACTTTCGGTATGACTGAAATGTCCCCTGAAAACCACCACTTTACTTCAGCATGGAGTCCAATGTCCGAAGGGCAAGAAACAGGTGGACACCATACTTCTCCACCTGCCACCAGCGCTCTGCATCCTTGACAGTGACAGGACTGAGGGCTGTTCCCTGGGGAGCCTCGGTGAGTCGGGGAGCTCAAAGGAGCGTCTCAGAATGAAAGGCCAGAGCAGGGGCCACTGTTATCCTTTGGTGACAAATAGAGACAGTCCAACCTCAGCCCTTGAGGAACAAGGATGTAGGCTCCAGAGTCAGGGAACCAGAGCCACTAGCTTTGCCCGGGAGCTGGTGGCTGGTGGTGTCCGCCCAGGGGCCCCAAGTCCACCCTCCCCTCTTCTCACCACGGCCTCATCCTGAGCTGTCCAGGAGAGTGAGGGCCTCATTCAGAGATGGGCAGGATGTTCTGGCTGTGAGGGTCGCCTGTGAGGCCCGAGGAGTGGAGGGCGCGTCTGTTGAGGACCCTGTTGAGAATCTCTTTGCAGCTTTTCCGGTACTGATGTCGCAGTAGAGAGTACACGAAGGGGTCAGACGCAGCCTTGCTGTAGGCCAAGCACTTAGACAGCACGCCCCAGTGGGAGCCGATGGGCGCCGAGGAGGAGAGCTCCACCAGCCTGCGGAGAGACGGGGAGGCCGTTACCCAGGCTGCGCGGGCACCGCCAGGCTCCAGTCTGTGCTCCTGGCCAAGCTGCGGTTTCTCTGAGACCTCTTCTCCAGCAACAATGATAACAGTAACAATTTATTCCAATAGCGATGGTGATGGGGAACATCATCAGGCAATTTTTAAATTCTTACCATTTTGCTAACTAAATACTTTCTACATGTGATCATATTGAACCCCAGGAGATAGGACAGCTCTGTTTTATAGGTGAGTAAATTTGCCCAAGGTCACATGCCCAGTAAATTGTAAAGGGAGGATTTGAACCCCAGCCTATCTGGCTCAGAAACTCATGCTTACCTGGGCTGAGAGCTAGTAGCTGGCGATTCTGGCTTTGGGCTCCAACACAGTTACTCACCTGCTATGTGACCCAGGGCAAATCTATTTGCTCCATGGATCTGCATGTCTTATATGAAAAGCAAAAAGATCTCAGGTATCTTTTCAGCTAGAAGAGTCTGGTTCTCTCAGTTTGAAATCCTGGCTCTGCCTTCCTAAGGAGGTTACCTGGGGGAAAGGGCTGAGAGAAGTTCTGAAAACACTCTGTGAAGCTCCAAGAATGTCTCGTATCAGCAAAGAATCTGCTGGCCAAGAAGGCCTCTTCCCAGGTTTGGGGTTCTGGTGGTCTTTCATAATAGCTGCCATCAGGGTGCCCTAAATGGACCCCCTATTCCTTGTGGGGGGACTAATGCCAGGTTGTGAGGGCAGGAAGAGCCTTCCACTGAGTCAATGGAACCCCCACCCCAAATCCAGTCACTTATTTTCCTCTCTTAAGTGTGTCCAGCAGTCCTAGCCATATTTGGGCATTGCCCAGCATTAATATAAGGTAGGAAAGACCCACGCAGACAGGAGGGAACTTGGAGATCATAAATCACCCCGTCCACCCACTGTCATGTGAGGAAACTGAGGCCCCGAGAGCGAAGGGGCTGCCCAGCCTCACATGGCGAGTCAGAGGCCGTGCTAGCTACAGCACCTGTTCTCTGCTCTGACGGGGGTCTGGGACCTGTACTCTACTGGGGCGTCTGCAGGTAGAGGGCAGTGGTGGCGCTCAGCTTGGTGGGCTTCCCAGGTGAGGACTCAGGTGCTGGAAGAACTGAGATGGAGCTGGGACGCTGTGCTGCCAACATCTGCGTGTTTTTCAGCAGCCTTTGGGTGGAGGTTGTGAGGGTTGGCTGCAGAGCCAGCGAAGGGGAGGAGGAGGAGGAGAAGCTAAAGTGTGATCTTTCTGGGATAGACCCTGAGTGAATCCACTCCCAGGCCCCTCTTTTTGGCTTCCCAGGTTTGGTCCCACTGTCCACCCCGCCCTGTGACCCTGTGGGGGACTGTGGCTTTGCCTTCTTTTATGTCCTTGGAAGCCCAAATGGAGAAAGAGGAGCTGTTAGCATTTAGGGAATCTGTACTTTGAAGAAAACTATTTTGAGAAGTGATGAATATAAAGGGACAAAACCCCTGAATTTAGAATTCACACCTAATAATAAGAATGAAATGGCTGAATGCCAACACACTGTTGCTATGTGATGCCAACTTGCTTTTCAAAAATGTCTGGTCTTTTGCGTATTGCTAAATTCAGCCAGCATTGTGGCTCTCCCAAAAGGATTTATTAAAAGAGCCAGACACCCTCAAACCATCCAGAAAGATCAAAACTATTATTTGCAGCTTCTGTAGATTTCATGGAATGAAAGTACTCAGAGCAATTTAACATTTCAACATTTAGATAATTAAGAGGTAAAATCATTGCATTTGCTTCTCAGAGACTGTTAAGTCCGAACTTGCCACCCAGCTGATTAATAATAATTCCCAGTGAAATGTCTCCTTTGGGCCAACCAATTGTGTGCACACTCTGTAATCTTATAATTATCCTGCAGAATGGTTCTCATTATTCCCATTTTACAGATGGGGAAACTGAGGCTCAGAAACGTTGGTCAGCAAGCCAAGGACTCCTCCATGGAACCCCTGCTCCATCTAACTGTGGTCCAAGTCCTAGCTAGTGGCCATGCTGGGTTTCGAATCTCAGCACTGCATATTGGGCATGATGAACTCTGGGGTCCCATCCAGCTTTGAAAACCCCTTTGCCATGAGTTCATTATGTGTTACCCAGAACTTTTGTCACTTGCTCCTCCCCACAATACACATGGCAACTTTTGCTTTGAAAAGCCAGTGTCTGGGCTCAGCGCCCATAGCACAGTGGTTATGGCGCCAGCCACATATGCTGAGGCTGGTGGGTTCAAACCCAGCCCAGGTCAGCTAAGCAACAATGACAACTGCAACAGAAAAACAGCTGGGCGTTGTGGTGGGCGCCTGTAGTCCCAGCTACTTAGGAGGCTGAGGCAAGAGAATTGCTTAAGCCCACGAGTTGAAGGTTTCTGAACTGTGACACCATGGCATTCCACCAAGGGCAACATAGTGAGGGGAAGGAAGGAATGAAGGAAGGAAGGAAGGAAGAGAGGGAGGGAGGGAGGGAGGGAGGGAGGGAAAAGACAGTGTCTGGTCTTTTGCAGGGTCTCCAAGCAAAGAGATGCCCTGGGTGCAGATAGGCCTGAAGCCGGTGTGCACAAGACACCAGCACTGATGTCCCTTCAGGGCTCATGTGCAGCTGTGGCTGACTTTGCTCCATCCTAGCTCTGACAGCTCCAAATCCTCCTTTGTCTATGGTACCTGAAAAGAGGCAAGGATTTGCACATTGCCACAGCCACTGCTAGATCTGTGCAGGCATTTGGATAACCAGGAGTCCCCTTCCAGATGGCCCTTTAGATAGGACATGCGTCAGCCCATCTTCTCACTCTAGGTCTAGCTCTGCTCATACTTCCTAAAGCCAGCACTGCACTTCTGACCAGTCACAGGTCACCAGTGGGCAGAGTTTGCTGTGTGCTCCAAGGTGCCCCCTGCCTGCCTTGCCCTCTCTGTCCTCCACGTGGCCAGTTTACTGGCAGTCCTAGTTAATGGATGGAGCCAAGATTTGAACAGAGGGAGTCACTTGCAGAGCTGAAGCCTCCAGGGTGAGGGGTTTGGGGGCTCAGGTGTTATAAAGCAGGACTTATTTCCCTTTCATCCCGGGCCCTGATAAGGGTTGAATTTCATTTCTTCTCCAAATTCACATATTGAAGTTCTCACCCCTAGGACCTCAGAGTATGGTCTTATTTAGAAATAATCTTTAAAAAATTTTAAAAATATAGAAATAATCTTGTTACAAATATAATTAAGGTCATAATAGAGTAGGGTGGGTCCCTAATCCCATATGATTGGTGTCCCCGTGAGAGAAGACACACACGTGGGGGAAGCCTCTGAAGATGAAGGCAGAGGACAGTGCCATTCCTCTATAAGCCAAGGAGTGCCAAACCGTGCCAGCAACCGCCAGAAACTAGGGAAGGCATGAAACGGATTCTTCCTCAAGCTCTCAGAGGGAAGCAACACCTTGATCTCCGACTTGTGCTTTGGGTAAGCTGCTCGATCTGTGGCGCTTTGTTACGGCAGCCCTGGCAAATCATGATGTCCCCAAACAGCCCTGCTGGGATATAGGAATGGTCAGTGGGTTGCTAGGTGGCTCTCGGTGCCAGATCATAACAGCATCAAATACACCAACCCTCTCCCATTCCTAGACACGTGTAGACAGGATGACTCTGGAGATTTGGCAAAGGATTGCCCCTTCCCCACGCTCCAGGAAGCAGGACCTGTCCCTAGCTGTCCCCACAAGCATCACTCCCTGCAGCCTGCCCCAACCTTCTGTTAAGCCCTGAGATGACTTTCCACATATAGGACCAAAATGACCCCTGTCTGCCACCCGGCTTTCTCTAGGGGGAAATTTCTACCTTTCTGTGCCCAAATTGCCCATGTGTCTGCCCTGACACGTCTCCCCAACAGAGGGGCCCTGGGCTCAGCCTTCATGGAAGTCCAGGTAGCATCAGGAGTAGGCATGGGGGTATAAAGAGCTGCCGTTTGATGCAAAAATTCAGGTGCAGAGGGGGGTGTGAGACACAGAGCAGACACCAGTGTCCCCCCCAATCCTATGTGCCTACCCGCACCTCTGCACCCCTTTGCTCTGGTATTTGTCCGAGGGCTTCCCTCCTGGCAGCAAGCCCTGATGTTGGTCACTTGCAAATCTCCCAGCTGGCCATCACAGTCAAGGACTGATGAGGTCAGAGGCCACCTGCCTTGCCCCTCAGCCACAGGAACCTCACCACCCCACCCCAGGCATGTTCTGAACGCCTGGAGTGACCAATGTCCTCCCCCTGCTCCTCAGTGGGCATCTCGTGGAAAGTACGGATTGGATGAGAACAAGGCCAGCACCTCCTGCCATCCCCCGGGGGTTCTGCATCTCAGTAACTGCCTTGCAAGCACCTGATATCTTTCCACCTACTGTGCAGAGGATGGAAGGAGGCAGTGACCCATCCAAGCCATGTGGCCTGGACGTGGAGGAGCCAGGATTTGAACTTGACAAGGGATGCCAGCTCCAAGTGCTCTCCCAGTGCCAGCCCGCGGTGTGGGGTCCTGCTCCACAGTGCTATCAAGTACATTTACTTCCAAATCGTGAAGTTAGGGTAATAAATCAGCACCTGGTCTTCACATCTCTGTGCCACCATCACCTCCTCTCCCCTCTTCTCTCTTCCTCCCTCTCTCTCTCCCTTTCTTTCTCTCTCCTTTTTGTCTCCTCCAGCCCCACACACACATTGTGCACCAAATGCAACATAGGTGACACACAGAGCATTCCTGGGGAACCCAGCCCAGAGTCTTTCCAAGACTTCTGGAGAACCTGGTCTGCATATTTAGATACCTGTAAGTAATAAGCTGATGCTTTAAATTTTCATGAACCATTGGAATGGAGAAGTCATTTTATTAACAGAACATTAACATTTGGGAGTCAGCTGCACATTGAACCCCTTTCCTATCTACATGACTCCATTCCTTTGAAAAGCCACAATCATGGTGCTGTCAGACACCTCACAGCCTGATTCCAGAGATTTTAGGACAACCATAATTATTTGTAAGCATATTTCACCACAGAGGTACAGCCTTACAAATGCTTCTAGACGGGTGACATTTCATTCAGAAAACATTTAATTAGAACTTCTGGATGAGACTCTGTTATGGACCAGCAAATCCCGCTCAGACACTCTGAGCAGTCAGGTGTGACCTAGGGCTTGGAGGACACGAAGCCAGTGTGGCTGTGAATTGGTGTCAGACTCCTGTTAAGAGTAAGGTGGAGCCAAAAAAAGAAGAAGAAAAAAAAAGAGTAAGGTGGAGCTTTGCAAATACGTTTCCCCTGCTGTTGTCTTCCATTCACAGGAGCACTTAGGTTGGAACAGATGGATGGACTGTCTTTCCAAGAGGCAGCTAAAGACGGTCAGCACTGTGCCAGCCACATCGGCCGATGGCTCTGGCTGCCAGCACTCATGGCCTCTTGGACCCTGCTCCAGCGACACAAACTGCTGTTGGGGGCGATTCCAGGCAAACCCACCAGGGTGCTAGAGAACTCACATGCCTGCTTTGCCCACAGGAGCCTGGCTGCGTCTGGGTTCCCGGCAAAGTCCTTGTACTTAAGCAAAGGAAGTTGAACTGAACTCTCTACGTGGGGTGTCTCTGTTCCCAGTGCCAGCCACACCATTTGGAGATGTGGTGTGGCCCAAAGACTAAATCATAGCCACTCTGCCTAACCCAACCTTTCACTCATGGTCTTTGAGCAGTGGATTGGCCTCTCTGAACCTCTATAAGATGAGGATTCCAGGGCCGAGCCTGTAGGAGAGCTGTGCTAGATGCAATAAGTTGTGCTGGTAGCCCCAGTGCTGGACAGGTGTTCACTAAATGACAGGTGTAAAGACAGATGTAAAGGTTACGAAGACCTCACTTTTTCCAAGAGGAAGCTTGAGAACGTACGTGAAGATGTGAAGGCTTCTTTAAAACACTTTGACCCCCAAATGGTGCTTCCCTATGTGGGAAAGCTATCACGTAGATGTCAATAGATTGGGGGGGCACAGGGAAGGGAGCCCCTCCCCACCAGCAGGATCGTCTCCATCAATGCAAAGGAGCAGCAGAAGAAACTACCCTCTCCTCCAGATTCTGACCCGGCCACTCCCAGCACTCCCAGAATCCCCCCATGTTCACGCGCACTCTTGACACTTACACAGCACAGCACATGGAGCAGCAAGGCTGGCTGGATACAGACAGGGGGTGTCGAGTTGGGGAGTATTTGTTTCTGCAGGGACAACTCCATGAGGGGTGTCAGTGACACCTGAACAATTTGGCCTCTATCATCTCAGGCACTGGAGCTTTCTGTCTTTGAGCAGGTGGCACCTCCAGGTGCCCCCCACACATCCCCATGGGAGGAAAGTGGAAAGTCTGACGCTCCCTACCCAGAGGAGAGGCAGAGCGGTGGGTGTCCCGGGCCTGGGCCTGGACACTGGACCCCGGCAGACCAAGGCTGGAACCGCAGCTGAGTCACTCACTGGTGCTGGGCAAGGCTAGAACCTGTCTGAGCCTCAGTTTCCTCATCTTTAAATTGGTGTTAGCGAGATACAGAGGGAGTCTGGACAGCTCTGGCATAGCTTCGGACCCAGTAGGGACTTATAGGATTAAAAAAGGAAGAACGCTTCTGAACTCCTTTAAGAGACAGAGCTCGTTGCTCTTCCCTTCTGAATTTCCCAGGATCAGCCTGTCATTGCCTCAGTGGGTTTGATAATCTCCCCAGGCAGCGAGGAGGCAGCGAGTGGGAGCAAACTGCGTGCAGGAGAGCAGTCCTTCTGGCCCAGAGTCCCTGCGGCTGTCCGGGGGCGTCCAAGTCCAGGCTCAGGCTCCCGGTTCCCTGAGCCTCACCTGCTGAGTGACCCGTGCAATCCCTTCCCTCTCAGAGTCTCAGGCCCCATGTGCAGAGTGGGGCTTTCCTAGCTCGCTCAGTCCATCCCTTAGGGACACTGCAGGGCCCAGGGGAGTCACAGTCGCAAAGTGCGCAACCCCGTCAGGTAGAACCTGTGCCTGAATCTATCTCTTAGCTCACGTAAGCCCCACCTATGGGCCGCCTCCTGGTGGTCGCTCACCCTGCTCAGGCCAGGAGCACTCCCTGTGTGCCAAGTGTTTCAGTGTCACAGCTGCAGACCTGAGACAGACCACGGGGGAATGCCAAGTTCTTCAATGATACCAGACCCTTTGGAAACCTTGAGAGGCTGGCGGAGGGCCCCTGAGGCTGTAAGTCCATCTCTGCAGACTGATTCGTGACTCTGGGCAATTATTCAACCACTCTCCAACCCCAGTCCTGAGTTCCCGCATCGGTAACATAAGGGCAGGTGGAGCTCAACACCATGGTCATTAGAATCATCTGAGGGGCTCTGAGACCACCCATGCCCGGGCCCACGCCGGAAAGTCTAACTTAACCCATCCCACGTGAGGTCCGCGTGTGGGTTTGGAGTTCCAGCCCTCCAGGTGATCCTACTGTGAAGCCCCGTAGGTGAACCACTGTGCGGCGTCAGGAAGAAGAAACCGCGCGCACATGTGTCCTGCCCCTCGGGCTGGGGAGGCAGCCTCAGTGATTCCGGTGCTTTCCCACCCATCCCAGCCAGCCTCAGAATTGCTTCCCATGGGTGCTCTGCTGGTCGCTCGCAGCCAGTCCAAGCTGGCCTGCACCACACAGCCAGCTCGCCTCCCCGTGAGAGGACAGCTGGGGAGCCCTCTGCCTCCAAAACCTACGCTCTAGGCTTCCACAAGAAATTCTGCAAGAAGTTAAATACTCAATGACATTTCAGAGCAGTCTGTCGCCAGCTGCTTCTGAGACTGGCTGTGTCTACACTCAGGAGCAGGCCGGGAGGGACGCAGAAGAGTCAACAGTCACTGCCGGAAGAGTTAGTGACCGACTGCAGGGGGGATGCTGTGGACCCACACTGTGCTGAGGGGCTGCCAGGGAGGGTCTGCCTTACGCTTTACTCCTCACAACAGTGTGTGTTTCTCCACCCTGACTCAGAGGAAGAGGGGTAAGAAGGGAGAATGTGTGTGGGGTTCCCAGGAGGTAGGTGACAGGTCATATCCTGTCCCGCCCAGCCCAGGAGTCCTATGCCCGGGTAGTGGAAATGGAGCTCTGAGCTGCTCCTGGCTGTGCTGGGCACACACTAGGGCTTCACAGGGCCCTTGATCAGGGATCAAGAAGCTCACAGGTGCCTGTGAGCTTGGGGTGTGCCTGGGGGCTCTTGGCCGCCCCAAAGCCTGAGCATCTGGTTGAACTCTTTTTCCCACGATCGTGGAAGGGGTGTGGGAGTGGAAGGCATGGGTAAGGGGAAGTGGTTCCAACAGGGTGTGACTTCAGAAGGGCCCACTGGGAGGACCACCTGCTCTGCACTCCCTTTCCTGCCGCCCTGTTCTGGGGCCTGATGTCCCCTCCCTCTGCCCTCCTGGCCCCAGTGAGAAAGACACTGACTTGGCTGCTTAGACTACATCTCCAGATAAAATGTAACACTGAGTGGGACCTGGACCAGGACGAGAGGTGGAGGAGGACCCGACCTCTGGGATGGGGACCCCATTGGGCCCTGGTTGCTGGAGGATGACACAAGTGGCCAGAGGTCCTGGGAAAGCTCTTGGCAATCCAGCGTGGTTTTAAACCTACAGCACATCTCAGTTTGGACACCCCTGCACTGGATGGCTTGGTGTTCCTTCTACTTAGACAGTACTGTCTGCATTGCCAAGCCCTCTTCACAAGCTTATCTGCAAAGCCCCAGCCAGGGGAGCTTGCTTGGGCCCAGAACCCCTGTACCCTGACCCCCTTGCGTGCCCTGCCTGGGCTGGAGGACAATAGGATCAATGTTCCCATCACCAGAGGACCCCTGGAGTCTCCCCAACCCAAGCGCCCTCTACAGGAGCTCTCAATGCTCTGCAGAGGCGGTGCTGGAGGACTGTGCTGAAATGAAATGAGGGTATGTTTGCATATTTCAGGAGGTGTTCTTAGGATGGCTCCTTCATGCATGTGAGAAAGCCACAACGGGAGCAGTGGGTGGTGGCTATGGGCACCGGGGGTGGTTCCACCAGAGCCATATTTGGTCCCCACGAGGTTTCCTGGGCATAGCTTTCTCTCCCTGGGAAGTTGCTCCTCATCCTCACAAAGGATGAACAGTTTTGTGAACATTTTTCAAAACTCTAAATGCATCAAATCCATTTAGAGAGAGCATATTGAGTTGTGAATCTCCCATCAATTTTACTGAAACATTATTTCCTGGGTACTGTTAGAGGGAATCAAGCTGAAATCAAAAAAGAAAAAAAGGAAAGAGAAAACTCCAAGCATTGGTGCCATATGACCTATTCTCCTCTCATCCACCTTATGAGCCCACGTGTCCTGGTCCTCTGGGATCTAGGAAGAGGCGCCTCTGTGTCCTTCCAAACCCCTTCAGTTCCAGCCCCAGCCAGTAGTGTAGGTGGGAGGAAGGGAGGGTGAAGACCACAGATGTCATCAGCCAGGCTGGGCCACATGTTGCCATGGCCCATGTCCTTTAACCCTCACAACACTGCACACCCTTCTGGAGGCCCAGAGAGGTCACTGGCCCAGGGTCACAGACCAGGATGGGTGGAGGTGGGCTGGGCCCAGGGAGACACCCTCTGGAGCCATCTGCTAACCACTCTGCGACTGCACCAAAAGAAGGGGGCAGTGCATCTTGGGATGGGGAAGGCACCCCAGAGTCAGGCTGTCTGGGAAAGAGAAGTGGGGCAAGGGGGGGGAACAGGGGCTCAGTGTCTACAAGGCCATAGGGGCTCCAGGACAAACAGGAGGAGTAGGCAGCACTGCCCCGTGCTGCTCCTCACTGGGGTGTGCATGATGCTGGGTGACAGCCAGGTAGGACGCCCCTCTAGGTCCTGCAGCTGAGGGTGAGGTGGGCATGCTGGGGGCTGGGCTGTGCTTCCCTTCTCTCTCTCTCTTTCTCAATCTCATGCATGCAACCCTGCACAATCCTACTTTGCAGATTCAATGAAACTTCCATAACCACCTCCTAACAGAACTTGAAAGTTATTATTTTATTGCCAATTTTGCAAATAGTTAAACCACGTTGGATATAAAGTTGTGGGGATTTTCTTCTCCCTTATGTGGGCAAACCTGTTTTTTTTTTCTTTTTTGTGGGGGTATACTGCAGCTTGAGCAGGTTGGCTTGAGAACCACACAGCCCCGAGGCCAGTGCGCTGCACCCTGGCTGGCTCAGGGGAAGGGGATCTGGAAGAGAATGTGACAAGCACCACAGTCTGCCAGTGGAGACCCCGAACTGTAGGGGTGGTCCCCCCGGCTGGGCATAGAGCATGTATCCTGCACCCTGTGCATATGACTGCTATTGACCATGTCCAGGCTGGGGACACCTGGGAGCTAGGTTCTCCTGTCCTGCAGTCAGTGGGCAGAAGGTGCCCAGCCACTGCACAACACTTCCTTCTGCCTTCCTTCCCCTTCTCCTTTCCTTTGGGGCCTCCCGGGGGCCGGAAGCCCAGGATAAAGGGTTATAATGAGTGATTTGAAAAGGGAGTGGGAGAGTCTTTCATACCCTTTGGGTTCTGCATTGAATCCAAAAGAATTGGAGGCTGAAGAGGAAATGTAGGACCCTTCTTTTCACTAAACCTGCAAAGTTCATTCTCACCCCCTTCCAACACACCCTGTGAAGAACTTGGGGCCAAGAGAGGTCGTGACTGATAAAGGTCACCAGGGCCTGCTTTGTCCTTCAGAGCCCTGACACACATGCCCCGCCAGTCAGGCTCACCTGGTGATCACGTAGGGTGCAAAGCACACAAGAAAGGTCCCTATGAAGGTGCTGATCTTCTTGGTGGCTCGCTGCCGCCTCCGCTTCTGTTCCTCCAGACACCGTTCCCGCACACTGTGTGTGAGAGAGGGGAGAAGGTGACTGATGGGCAACCGTTCCCAAACACAGGCATTGGCCTCTAGTGTGGGAACTTGACTAGGGAGCCAGAAAGACCTGGGGCCAAGTCTTGGCTGTAGCTGTTGACCTTGGGCAAGCCGTATGACATTGCTAAGCCTCAAGGTCATCACCTATAAGGTAATAATGTAACATTACATATTTTATGTACATACTTTAGCGTATTATAGGTAATCTAACAGAACACTAAAAAGGACTATTTTGAAAATTAAATGCATGAAGCACACGCAAGGATAAAAGCATTCAGTGCATGAAACACACACAGCCACTGGCACAGTGCCAAGTCAGAACAAATACACATTAACTCGTTCTTGCTTGTACCATTCACTGATCACCAGCTAGGCGCCAGCGCCAGGGTGTCACACTGTCCAAGCAGCAGCTCTACTTATCTTTACCCCAATCGATCATGCCAGGTATATGCAACCTGCCAGGTGGGTCTTTGCCTGCCATGTGTCTTACAATGACAATCAGGAGTTCTCCAGGTGGAATGATCTGCCTGGCCAGTGAGTGGAGGCAGGGCTTGAAGCTATGTGTGTGACTCAAAGCTGGTCCTTTTCGCTAGGGGCAGCCTGGACCATATGTGTCCTGTGGTGTGTGACCTTGCTTCTTCCATCCCAAAGCTTCACCCTGTCTGCAGCTAGACACCACATGTTGGGCTCCCTGAAGGAGGGGTCCCTTGATCCTTTCAGAGCCCACATTTGAGGGAGCAGAGAGTCCCATGTCCCCATGGAGTAAGGGGCACAGATTCAAGGATGGCATTGGGCGCTATCTATGCTTCCAGCCATATCTTTTTCTGGACACCGGTGCCTCTAACCACACCCTGTTCCTGTTCCTCTCTGCTCCTGGACCTTTCTAGGGGTTCCAAATGAACACAGAGGAAGACTGCAGACATGGCTGCCCCGGACATGAAGGGCCTGGTGGCAGAGACCTGACTCCAAAAATAGGCCAGCCAGTCTGTTCGGCAAAAGTAAGCAATGGAGAGAATATTCATGAGCCAGGTTCGTGCACATCACTAATATCAGGACAGCCTTCCCTTCCTGCCAGGAGAACCATCATTTTATTGCTTAATCAAAGCTCCTCTTAATCAGATTTCCTACCACAGATGGACAATTTCAGATTGGGTGAAATTCTTGCAGGATTTTTTCTCCCCTGATTTCTGCCTTTCCAGGAATTTAAAGAGTGTGGAACTGGAGTTAGACTTGGCACAAACAGGTTTCATTCTGGTCGAAAATGTGTTACTGATGACTAATATTACTAATGAATTTCCAAAAACTAATGACAACCTGCATTTCTTGAGTCTTTAATATATGCCGTGTTAGACACTGTGACGGAGATTCATGTCATCTGCTTATTTGCTGCAGCATCTTTGTGAGCTAGGGACTGACACCTTTGTGTTCCCTGTTTTTCAGATGACAAGATGAGGCACAGAGGACTTAAGTAACTCACCCAGGATCATGGAGTTGGTAAGTTATGGTGGAAAGGTGACCAGTTTGTCCCTGTTTAGCACAGAAAGTCCTGCATTCTGCAGTTTGCAGGGGACTGTCCAAGTTTTCATATGGAAAGTCCCACACCTGAGAATCCCCCTCTATACCAGGCAAACCAGGATGGTTGGTCACCCAAGGTCCAGGCAGGGTCTGAACCCAGGCTGTGGGACTCTGGAGCCCTGTGCACCACTACCAACCAGCGTGCGCATCACAGCCTCCTAGGAAGGCGTCATCTCACCCAGAGATGTGGAAGCACAAAGCTGGGCTCAGGAAGGGACTGAAGAATGGCTTTGCCTAAGGTCATACAGCAAGAGTCAGTCTTAAATCTTCTGACTTTCTCATTACACCTGAGTTTTTGCAGTTTTCTGCCAAAGTCCTCTGGTGCACGTGATAGGCGATACGGGTGGGAAGGGTATAAGTCCCCCCTTGGAGGTTTGGGGGCTGTAAAGCAACCAACTCATCTGTTCTGGTTTTAAAACTCTAGATCCTGCAGCCTGGGAGCCCCTCAGTCCTAGGCAAACCAAGATGACAGTGGCCCTAGGGATCCAGAGTATTTGGCGTAATTCTCCACAGCACAGGCCTGTTTGATTTAATATCACTGTATTTCCCCTAAAACTTTCAGCGCAACTGATGTGAGATATGCTAGATGTACAGAACATGAGCCATCAGAGGACATGCACCCCCTGAAATGGGCAGAGCATTCTGGGAATCCACTATACAAGTACCCAATTCATGCAAATGAGTCATCAATGGGAACCCAGAGTGACAGGGGCTGGGCCCTCCCACAATTTGTGACCCAACAGTGTTGTCTAATTCTCAGGTGCTTTAGAATAACCCCGGTGAGTGAAAGAACTCTGGCTTAGGGATCCTTTCTCCAATTCTGTCCTCATAGCTGTGTGACTTCAGGGAAGTCACTTAACCTCTCTGAATTTGGTTCCTCATTTATCTACGGGGGGAGGGGTGTCATAATATCTATAACTAGAGCTACTCTTCATTGCAAGGACAGACACTCTTCACGAAGAGACATGAGTCATTAGCTGTCAGTCCCTTGAGGAGAGGAGCTTCTTGGGTCCCCCCCATAGGGTCTGGGGTCCCTGCAGAGGGGCTGAAGACACAGGTCTCTCCCCAGGAGCAGTAGCCTCCTTACCCTGCCATACCAGATAATCCCTCCCTCAAAACACAACGCCCTGAAGAATATTTAAAAACAGATATTGGTGAGACCCTCAGAGGGCTTCAGAAAAAAAGGAACAGAAACATTTCATTGGCCTGAAGGAAGGAAATGGACAGAGTGCAGGCTAGTCCATGCCTGTCCTTGACACTGCAAGCATCTGTGGGGAATTAATTGTATCTGCCCCCCTGAGGCTTTGTGTAGCTGAAGTCAGGGAAGACTCCATCATTTCAAGCTCAACCTCTCACTCTCAGAAAATACCTACTAAGTGTGTGTTGTAAGTGGGTGTTGAGTTAATAAACACCCTTTAAAAAATATTTTAGGAAAATTAGGATTCATTCATTTTCTGAAAGCGATCTTTTCAAAAGAGATGATAATAAGCTGGAAATCTGGTCTTAAAAACATTTTTAAAAAGGAGCCTTAAAAATCTTGAGCCTATCATGCAAAACAAGGACGGTCCCTGGATGTAAAGCCACAAAAACATCTGCTGGCCTGGCCTCCTTTCTTGGTTAGTCCCTAGTGGGTAGGCATGAAACACAGAGCCAGGCTTCTAGGTTCAAACCTAAGCACTGTCACTTAACCGCGTGGAGCCTTAGGCAAGTGACGCAGCCTCTCTGTGCCCATCAGGTTCATCTTAGGGTCTTAGGGTCCTACTGAGATGAGCTGGGTTAAGGTACTACTGAGGACAGTGCCTGACTGAAAGCAAACACTCAATGAATACTACCCACTACTATTATTCATTCAACACACATTTATGGAATAAGTACTATGTTCCAGGATTGCCTTGAACTCCAAATCCATAGAGCTCCTGTCCACAGCAAAAATCTTCTTCCTGTCCCTGCACTCCTGAGAGAGACCCAGAGACTGTGCCAGAGGGGCAAGAGAGTAAGCTGGGAGCCCCGACGGCTAAGATGACATCCTGACTCTTGTACTGGCTCTGTGACCCTCTCTGGGACTTCAGCGACATGGGGGACACTGGACCTTGACAGCACCTGTCATGCCATGGACACAGAAGGTATCTTCAAGGTGGACCTTGTGCCTGTAATTTGCATCCACAAGGCCTGGTCACATCTCTGCTCTGGGACACATTAGCTAGACTCCACAGTATGAAAAGTCTGCATGGCCACCTACCCTAGCTCCCGGATGGGGAAACTGAGGCTCAAAGAAGAGAGGGGCTCGCAGGAGTGTGAGTGAGGCGCAGGGGGATAGCACTCAGTCACTGACTCCCAGCCTGGTGTTGCTCTCCTGATCTTCCCTGCCCAGGGCTCTCCTGCTTTCCAGGTGAGAAGAGGGAGGTGGCAGGAGGCACATAAGGCAGGGCAGTCCCTAGGTTCTGAGGTGGCAGCATAACCCTCTGCTTATTATGATTACTGTTTAAGCACAGTCTGAGAGGGCTCATGGCTCCCCATACAACATGGGGAAACTGCTTTGCTCTTGCTGTCATCCCCCACCCCCGACACACATACCATAGCTTTGCAAAACTGAGCTTGGAATCTTGCGGCCCTGTGAGCTGTTATTTTACTTATTTGCAGATGAGAAAACCGAGGGCCAGAAAGGTGTATGACATGCCCAAGGCCACATAGTGAGTTTGGGACACGACCAGATCCTCTGACTCTGAGCTCTGGGTGGTTCTCCCAGGCCCCCACCCGTAAACACCCTGAACCTGGTGGTGGTCCCTGAAGTCCTCAGATCCTTAGGCAAGATCTGTGGTATAGCAAGGCGAGGCCCAAAGCTCCCCCAAGAACCCTAGGCCAGGTACATTCAGCCAGAGTGTTATCACATGATCTTGAGTGCCAGTTGTGTCCGGTACAGGATGAAGAGTTCCCTTGAGAAGAAAGGAGATAGTGCTCTAGCTCTGTGCATGTGGGGTCAAGGCCACGATCCCAGGATCAGGTCATCCCTTTACATACATGGAGCCAAAGGGATGGCGAATTCTGAGAATATCTGAAAAGTCGATGAACAAGGTGATCTCAGTGAAAACCTTCCAGGTATAGACACCTCCCTGCCCTCTGCAGGGACTGGGGATCCTGCCTGACTTCCGGATGGCTGCAGTCTACCCAGAGGCCATCTGAGTACTCAGGGGTCACCCAGATTTGTTTCCTGGCTTTTAAGGCAAGATAACAAGCTGACTGATGGGGGGTTCAGGATGGTGGTGTGAGCAGTCCTGTCTTCAAATCCAGCAAGGTGGGGGGTGTCCTGCACATCAAGGGGACCACACTTCTCATGAAGAGTTCATAGGGCTAAGGGAAGGTGCCCTCCCAGAGACCCCACCCTCCATTCTATATCAAGTTTTAAGCACCTGGAAACAGAATTCTTTGCCCAGATGCCTTCATTCTGCTACCAAAGCCCGTGCAGAGGGTGAACTGTGCCGTTGGTGCACAGCTCCAGGCCTGAGGGGTGGTGTCTGGGAGCAGCACGTGTGCATGGAGCATGCAGAACCTGTGACGTGTGATGGGCAAGGGAGGCGCCACGTGGGGGGTTCTCATCTGTTACACACCTGGTCCTCCACCTGCTGTGTACACCTTCAGTTCTCTCAAATCATAGCTCAGGCCAGTTACAGTCAGTCCCGCCCTGTGGCTGCCAGGCGTGGCAGGACAAATGGGCACCGTAATCAGGGCCAACTCAGCTCTCCCCAGGAAGTATAAGGCTGACTGCCAAAGCGCCGGAGAATTCTGAATTTGAATCCTGCCCTGCAGGTCATTATAAAGGTATATTTGCCAAGGAAGGCGGGTAGAATATATTTCATCTACCAGTTTGTAAGATAAATTCAGAACTAAATACCTCTACATGGCTTGCGAGCACCCATGTGTACTACTGCCCCGTCCATAAATTCTCAGGGACAGACCTGGGTATGAGTCTTGGATTGAGCCATTGATCTTCTAGATCTGTTCAGTTAGACAGGGCCATTCTTCCCTGGCCTCCCAATTTCCTCATCTGTAAAATCAAGGGCACAGTGAAGTTCCTGTCTTCTACTCCACAATTCTGACACCCTCCAGAGCCAGCACTCTACCAGCATCTATGGATATGGTTCACAGGGCATCAAGGAGACCCTGGGAGGCCTGGCACAGCCTCAGGGTCCCCAGAGGAATCTCCAGTTAGGATGGGCATGGCTTCTGTGTTGAGTACTTTTCACTAACGTTCTGTTAAGTCACTAAGTGAGCTGGGGAGCGGTGACCCTCACAAGGCCCTGCCTCCATGTGCCAGCACCCACCTGCTCTCTGTGCCTGGCAACCCCAGGGAGGGCCTGGCTATATAACTGGCTCAAGCTGTGACTTGAGAGGACCCAATGTGCACGTGTGTGCGTGCGTGCACGGAGCAGGTGGAGGACCAGGTGTGTAATAGATACAAGAACCTCCAAATTGCTTCAGAAATGTAGTACTGTCAAGAAACCACCACAGAAAGGCAGGCAGGGGAACACCACTTAGAGCCCCAGATTTAATTAAGAAGAGAGGATCCCTGAGGCTTGGGCAGGTGGTGGAAGCACAGGGGTGAGGCCTGCTACACATCATGTTAGACACCTTGCAGGAAGAGCAGACACCACCGGGGAGCTTCCTGACAAATGCCACCCAGGATCTTCAAAACAGGTCCCTTTTAATTAAGTCCCAGGAGGCCTTCAGTGTGGTGGCTGATAAAACTGTCAGCTAAAAAAGACTCCGCCTGCTTCCCAGGCTCCAGAGGGACAAGCTGGCTTCTTGCTGACCCAGAGCCAGCACTCCTACATCCCATAAGCTCTCAGCACTAAATGGTCAGGAGGCTTTGTTCCTGAGGCTGGGGGATCTAGGGGCAGTCCTGAGTGAGCTCTCCACTTTTTCATCTGTGGGAAGAAAGAGTGGGAGCTACCAAGATAGAAGTCAGTGGACTGGATGCCCCCTCCTCAGTAGGGAGCTCTAGTTCCAGTCCCTGCCCCAGAAACCCTGTCTCCAATGAGACTTCCCAGAGGCTTCCCAGGGCGCTGGGAGCAGGGACTCCTCAAAGCAGCCTGGGGCTGGAGATCAAGGTGCTCCCAGAGAGGGAGGGGAGGAGATTGGAGGTGAGCTGCACAACTGCTTCTGCTGCTGGGACCCTGGGACTCTCTGTGGCATCTGGCCTGGCATCAGAGAGAGGGTTTTGCAGGAGTGGAGACGACCCTACACCCCAAGGGGGCTGAGAAGGACTATGGCCCCTCCTCTGGAAGTTGGAGGAAGAGCAGGAATGGGGTTTACACTGGTCTATAGAAGAACTGATTCCTTTCTCAACTCAACCCTCTGATGTCAGTTAGACTCAGGGTGAGAGAGCCCAGGGTAGGAATTGTTGAAGTCCCAGGAGTTAACGACACTGCCCTGCACCTTCTAAGATCTGTCCCAGCCCAAGCCCTAGGAATGGACTTCCACCCCTGGATGATGGGCGGGAGAATAGCTCTGTAAATGTGGCTGTGAATATTTCCTTGAATAATGACAGCTGCAGTGAAAGCCGGTTTGTGTTAGAGCACATGCATGCCACACCTGTGAGCGTGGGCATGTGGCCAGCTGTCTGGTCATGTGTGAGCAGGTGAGATTGCATGTGGAGCTCCCACATTTACACGCAGTAGTGTCTATGGGCACTCTGTTGTTCACACTACATTCTGTACCTGATTCTGTGGGGGAGAGTCTGGCTAGAAGATGGGTCCTGTGTGTCGTCAACAGTGGTTGTTCAGAGGGAGGGCAGAAGAGCATGTGTGTGCCTGCCCTTCTGTACGCAGGACAGTGAGGTTCAAGGACTGCTTGTAAGGGTTCAAGGACAGGAAAAACGCAGAGCTGAAGGAGCTCTTACTCCAACTGACAACTCCAGTCTGTCCCCTTCAGCTTTGGAGGGGGACAAATACCCACTAGGGACACACTGAGCTCCCTCCTCTGCCTCAGGCTCCCTGAGTCCCAGGGTTCTGTTCCCATGGAAGGCTCTGGTCTCCTCTACCGGGGCTCTGGCCCTTTCTCAGCTTCCATTGTCTAGAGCAGGACCCCCTTATCTAGAGCCCCAGGGAACAGAAGAGGAGCCAGCCCTTCCCTGGGACAGCAGAGTCCCTGAGACACCAGCAGCTGTTTCCCTGCACACTTCCCTGTTCTCCCAAGCAAAGCTGAGGTGAGCTCAGGACAGCTCAGTGCAGAGTCCCCTCCTCTTCCCGAGAGGCTCCCGCAGACAGAGTGAGGCTCCTTCTGCAGGACTCCCGGGCACCAAGTGTGAGAGAGTACGGACAGAGGGAGCCTGACCTCTCCATGCCCACGCAGAGGGAGGCACAGCCAGACTCCAGGTGGATTCAGGCTCACAGGGTTGGGAGACAGAGGCAGCACCAGACACCCAGAGGTAAGACCCAGGGAGGCAGCACGCTTTGGTTTGAAGAGCCCTTGGGAGCTCCCTTAGCGTCAGGCCCCCCTCTCATGGAGTCCTGATTCAAATCTTTTAAAGGTCTTAAACCATTGCCTTCCCACCTGCAGTTTAAATCGAAAACTATAAACACGTGAACAGGTGTAAAGAAGCCCAAATCTCTCACTCTCTGGGACTTCTACCTTGATGGATTCATCCACATTCCCTGTGAGGTGGGGAACCCGTGGCGATGGGGCCACATGTGGCCTTCTGGGTCTGTGGCCTTTCGACTGAATCCAATTTTCACAGAAAAAGTCCTTTTAATAAAGGGATTTGTTCTGTGAAGTCTGGATTGGGTCAAGAGGCCACACTTGGGGATCTGGAGGTCCACAAGTAGCCTTGAGATGGCAAGTTCCCCACCCCACTTGACTGTTGTCCCCACCTTACTGTCCCAAGAGGAAACAGAGGCTCGGTGGAAAGGAACATGCCCAAGGCTGGACACGAGGACAGGGTCCCTTCCACGTCCTTCCCATGTCATTGGGGCCCCTTCCACGTTCCCAGAGCCCTCGCCCAGGGCTCCCCTCACCTGGGGTGGATGTCCACGAGCAGCACGAGCGTCTGCATGGTGATCACGTCGATGCGCTTGCAGTGGAAGCGAGCCACCTTGAGCACCTTGAGGTACGTGCAGCACAGCACGACAAACGACAGCAGGAAGCTGAGCGCGTGGAAGGCGCCGGTGAAGACAGCGAAGCGCAGGCGCTCGTCGGGCCGCCGGCTGCACAGCGTGCACGAGGCGTACAGCTGGTGGAAACCGAGCCACGACAGCGCGAGCGCGGCGGCCGGGAAGGCGAGCGCGTGCAGCCACGTGTAGGCCACCATGAGCGCCGCGTCGCGGAGGCGCATCTTGGCCCGGTAGCTCAGCGGGAAGACCACAGCCACCCAGCGGTCGATGCTGAGCGCTGCCATGCTGAGCATGGAGTTGGTGGCCAGGAAGGTGTCGAGGAAGGCGGCCAGGCGGCACAGGCGGTCGCCGGCCGGCTGCCTCTGTGCCACGACACCGGCCAGCGTGAGCGGCATGTTGACCACGGTGCACAGCAGGTTGCCGCACGTGAGGTTCAGGGTGAAGAGCGCCGGCGCCTGGCGGCGGATGTCCGCGCTGTGCAGCAGGCACAGCAGCACCAGCGCGTTGGACAGCAGCGAGACGCCCATCGTGCCCACCAGCAGCCCCGCCAGGCCTGCGTCCCACGAGTTCATGGTGCGCGCCCCCCGCCGGCGCTCAGGGACCGCAACCCGGCGCCACCATGGCGAGGCCCGCGGCCGGCTCAGCCCCTTGACGCCGCCGCCCGGCGTCCCCAGGTCCCCGCTGCCATGGTTCCCCGGGGAGCGTTCGGCGACCCCCGAGTCCCAGCCACCTCCCGGGCGGGCGTCCGGGCGCGCGGCCACCCCGGAGACCCGACCACCTTCTGGACAGGCGCCTGGTCGAGCGGCCGCCCCTAAGCCCCGCAGCACCTCGCAGTCCAGCGACGGAGTGGCCGGAGCGCCGGAGCGGTAGCGCCCTCGGGTCCTGGACTGCAGGCGCCGGCGGCCTCCGCGCTGCCTCCGCCTGGGCTTCGTCCCGCCCTCACCCCATCCCTCTAAGCTCGGCGGTCTCCGCTCCGCGCCCGCCCGCTCTCTGCCTTTCTCTCTCCCTCCTTCTCTCGGCTCTCGCTTGCTCTCCCTTTCTGCTCTCGCTGCCACCTCTCCCTCTCCCTCTCCCCGCCCCTGAGCTGTTCTCTCTGTCTCTCCCACCCCCAATTTTCTCCTCCCCTCTTGCTCTTCCCCCTCCTCTTTCTCTGTCTCCGGAATCTGGCTGCTTCTATCACAGAAATCCCCACTGATGCGCGCGCGCGGACACACACACACATGCACACACGCGCGCGCACACACTCTCTCTCACACTCCCCATACTCGGAGGGAGTCAGAGCCCGGTGATTGGCTCCCTGTGGCTCCCGCACCATCCTCCCCAGTGTGTGTCAAAGACAGACCGAGTCAAGGAAATCTCCGAATAAAGAGAGGGGTGCCTGGGCGTCTTCATGCCTCAGTGCCACCTGCCCGGATGGTGCCAGACTTGCTCGTGGGCGTCTTAGCCGACCTTTCCCGTGGCTGAGCTTCCCCGGACTGACACACCTCCCTCTCTGGGCTGGGCAGGTAGGCTCAGGTAGGCTACTTTTGCTGAAGGGGAAGGAGCCCACATTTCTGTCTTTCACGTCAAGGACACGGCCCTAGATATCTCCCGAGACCTCCCCACCCTGTCCTAAGAACAGCTGCTGCCCTACTGGCATCCTCAGTGCCTTTTTCCCATCTGAGGGTCCCTCCAGCTGGACCCTTAGCAGCATCCTCAAGCCTGCCTGAGGGACACTGAGGTTCTCTGTGACACATTTTGGGTGTCCTCTCATCTGAGAGAAGCTTTTATTCAACGCTGAGCACTCCCAGGCTGGGAGGCCTGCATGTCCACAGCCAGCCTCAGCAGCAGTCTGGGTTCCTGCTGCACCTTCTCTCTGCCCTGGGTCTGGCAAGGTGACAAGTTTGAGATGAGGGACCTGAATGACATATAATGCCAAAACTCTTCAGAAAGTGGGAGGATGCCTGCTGGTAGGCTCGGTCCAGGCCATAGGGATTGGTTTGGGCACAGAGTCTCAGCCTCCCCTCAGGAAAATATGCAGCAACTCTGGCCTTCTGTCCTTGATCCAGACCCCGTGGGGAACAGACAGGTGGCAGCTCTGAGAACACCTTACACCCCTTTCCCCTGTGTGTGAGCTGCCACCTCCTGCTAGTCGCCACTTATGCCTTATTAGCAACCTCGTCCCCCTGCCCTGAAGACAGAGAGCTCCATCTTGGAGCCTCGCAGTGGTGACTGAACAGTCAGGCCACAGTCTGTTAGGTAAAGTGTACTAAAGCGAGGACAGTTTCTCTCATGAAACCGTTGACTCCACCTCAAAGGTAGAGAGGTACCTCTACCAATGGGGTTGAAGGTAGAGATCTCATCGTGATCTCCCCTCCCAGCATCCCAAGCCCCTCACAGATGCTCATGAAACAAGACACCAGGAAGGTGGGATAAGAGTGCACTCGCCCCCTGTGTGTCCCCAGATGGTGCTCATTAGCAGTTACCTGAGTGACTGACAGCTGCGTGTAAGTGCTGGAACTCACGCCAGTTCTCAAGGGGGCATTGTGACATCTGTCTCCTGCTCTGTTCCAGGGGTAGCACGTTGGTGGCTTGAAATCCACCATGGTATGAGTTTTTAGACCATAGAAATCAGCAAACCACAAATCAGAGCTCTCTTTCCCAGCCTCTGGTTATGCATCTACCGGTACACCACTGACTTCAGAGGACCCTGGGCAAGTTACTTACACTCCTTAAGCCTCAGTTTCCTTATTTGCCTTTCAGAATTATGGTGAGCAATGGGTAAGTAACGTGTCCGTGGAGCTTTGCTTCCCAGAGAAGGTCACAGCACAGAATGCCAGCAACCTGCCGACCCGTCTGCTCCTCAGATGCTTATGGATCTCGGGGCTGGTCATGGTGTCCTCATTAGATACTTGGTACGTAATGTTAGAGCACACCATTCAGCTGTATGTCTCTTCTGCTCCCAAGAAGTGCCCCTCACATGTATCCCCACATGAGACAGGTGCTGTGGTTTGAATGTGTGTCCCAATGGTCACACACTGCAAACTCAGTTCCCAATGTGGCAGTGTTAGGAGCTGGGTCGCAATGGGAACTGTTTGAGTCATGGTGCACTTCCTTAATGAGTGAATTGATACCATTGTCATGGCAATGGGTTCCTTATAAAAAGATGTTTGGCCCCCTTTCCTCTTTATTGGTCTCTGCCCTTCTATCTTCAACCTTGAGAAGATGGAGCAAAAAAGCCTGCAATAGATGCCAGCCCCAGTCTCAGACTTCCCAGCCTCCAGAAACGTGAGGCAATACATTTCTGTTCATTTTAAATTACCAAATCTTGAGTATTCTGTAATAGCCACACAGAACAGATTAAAGCAGTGATTATGTACTGTGTATTGAGTAAATCAACCAATATGTTTGGGGGGCACCATTGAATCTGTGTTCCTTACACTTTAGTGTTCATGACAATGAGCTGATAAACTTGGGGTGCTGGATAAAGATTTAGATCCCTGGAGTTTCCAGGTCAGTCAGAGGGTCTGGGGATTTGCATTTTTCATGAGCCAATGAGGGTGGCCCATGGTCATGCTTTGAGGAGCCTGCTCTGGGAGAGATGGTCAGGCTGGCAGCTGTATCCTTAACTCTAGGAGAAGTGGTCAGGGTGGCTGCTATATCCTTAACTATCTGCTGGCTCGTCCTCTAATCAGGGCCTTATGCTCTGGCCTGGAGATACCCACAGGAAAATGTGCATAAACCAGTAAAGGCACAAATGTAAAGTACTAATTAATATTTTCATAGTACATTGAATTTATAAAACATGTCCAAATGTTATCACACTTTATTTAATTCTTGCAACAACGGCAAGAAGAAGAGCTTCTCACTGTCCACATTTTAGAGATGAAGAAGACACAGGGGCTCAAAGAGGTTAAGTGACAGAGTTGGTGAGGAATGATGCCAGTGCCTCTTTCTGTATACACCAGAGGTCCTCAGCTATATTTTCTAGAGGGTGTCCTTGGTCTGTAACTTAAAAGCATCTCAACTTTGCAATCAAATGATTGATGGTGACCTGGTAACTAAGGCCAATAGCAATAAACCAATGAATACACACACACACACACACACACACGTTATTTTGAAGATCATTTGCTTTTTGACTTCCTTTCTTTCTCTTTCTTTCTTTCTTTTCTTTTTCTCCCCCCGCCTTTTTTTTTGAGATAGGGTTTCACTGTGTTGCTAGAGTCCAGTGGCATCATCAGCTTCCTACAGCCTCAAATTCTTGGGCATAAGTGATCCTTCTTCCTCAACCTCCCAATTAGTACCTCTATGCCCTGCTAATTTCTCTCTCTCTTCTTTTTTTTTTTTTGTAGAGATGCAGTTTCACTGTTCTAGGGCTGGACTTGAACTCCTGGCCTCAAGGGATCATCCTAACTTGGCCTTCCAAATTGCTAGGAGTACAGGTATGAGTTCCACACCCAGCCTGCTTTCTGAATTCCCAAAGGCAACTTTTTTTGTTGTTGTTGTTGTTATGCCAAAAAGACACTCAGAATGTTGTAACTCAGTGTCCTAAAGAATAGAAGCTTATTTTCTTCTGGTTTTGAACAAAATGTCCTGCTCCCAGATGGGTTATTGGAGGGAGGATCATAGTGACCATGTCCTCAGCCCCTTGGCTTTAGTCAGGCTGAGGCTTACTGAGGACAGGTTCCAGCGTGGCCCCAGATTCTGATAGTGAAATCACACTCACCAAGGAAGGAAGAGGCATGTCCCTGACCAGGCCTGGACACAGGTCTCACTGCCCCGCCATGAAAGGACTCAAGATCCAGCCTGCCTGATCAGGGGCAGCCAGGCCTAGAAGGTGCCCATCAGGGGACACATGGTGGCCAAATTTGCATGTTGCACTCCCTGGAACCAAAGAAAAATCAGCAGTGATGGAATGTTCATGACAGAGTTGATGTGAGTCATTAAATGCTGTAACTGGGCCTCAAGGGAGGGCTCAAAATTAGGACTGTGTAGAGGCAGGCGGAGGCGCCTGTCTGTCATTGCCCATCCTTGCAGCAAGCCCTCTGGCGTAGATATCCTGATTCCATCTTGACACATGAAGGAACTGAGACCTGAAAAGGTCAAAATTTGTTCAAGGTCACTACCAGCAGGCATCAATACATAGGATAAAATAATTAAGGTGGCAGAGCCAGTATTTGAATCCTTATTGGACGTTAAACCTTTCCAATGAGCCATGATATTTATCCCATACATACGCCAATGAGAGGGTGGAGGCTGCAATGGTCTTTTCCATGGCTATTTTAGAAAGAGATGAAATATTGATATAACTGAAAAGAAAACAGAATGTCACCAATGCCCCAAGGGAGGTCCTGTAAAAATGCCATGAACACAGACAGCACATCCCTTGCGGGAGTCTGGATTTCTGCAAGTGGAGGGGCCATGCATCTGGCATCCTGTGGAGGAGGAGGGCAAATGCCTTGAGGCTGAAGCCTGGCACGTAACTGTGGGTCAGGAGCATAAGGTGGGTCTGCAGGAAGGCAGGAAGAAAAGGGGATGGGAAATCCTGGATGCCAGCCCAATGAGAGGCTGAAGAACAGGAAGGTCAGTCCCATCTGAGATGATGGCTCCAGGCTCTGGAATATCCAGCCATCCTAGGATACATCTCTGCCAGCTTCTCCCACCTGGGTCACCAGAAGGTCTCTATTTTTGAAGCATTTACACAACTGCAACTCCATGTTATTCTTGTAGAACCCTGGGAGTTCTAGGAATGACACTTAGATTCTCTCACAGTACAGATAAAGACACTGCAACGGTACAGGACAACTTCTCTGCATAAGAACATGTGGCTCTGAGTGGCAGACCAGGGCCTGGAACCAGCACTCTGGCTTGCAGTCTAGTGCTCTGTCTGCTTGCACTGGGAAGGCTGTTTAAATATGCACAACCCGGGCGGCTCCTGTGGCTCAGCGAGTAGGGCGCCGGCCCCATATACCGAAGGTGGCGGGTTCAAGCCCAGCCTCGGCCGAACTGCAAAACAAAAATATAGCTGGGCGCTGTGGCGGGCGCCTGTAGTCCCAGCTACTCGGGAGGCTGAGGCAAGAGAATCGCTTGAGCCCAAGAGCTGGAGGTTGCTGTGAGCAGTGTGATGCCACGGCACTCTACCCGTGATAAAGTGATACTCTGTCTCTAAAAAAAAAATATGCACAACCCTGTCTAACCCTCCA
>CAUYON010031167.1:0-19449 GCA_963573935.1 Arctocebus calabarensis
TTCTTCATGAGTGATTTCTTTTATCTGTTTCCTTGCCCTAATTTTCCTTTCACTTCCTCCTGCTCTTTAAGTTGCTGTGCCTCTGGACTAGGGTTTCGATGAGTCCTTTTGGTACAGGACCAGAAGGATGAGAAGATTGAAGAGCAAGAAGGGAAAAAAGAAAGAAAGAAAGAGAAGAAAAGAAAAGAAAAAGGAGAAAGGAGAGGGAGTGAGTAGAAGTAACTATTGACAAAAAGAAGAGAAGGACAGAAAGAGGGGGACTGGAGCAATATAGGTGTAAAGTAGGGTACTTTGACCCAACCTTAAGAACCCCCAACCTCTGAGGGTGCTGGGTTGGGTGGTTCCCTTGAGGTCAGCAGCTCTTTGCCAGCCTGTTTGGACACAGTACCCCACCTCCACCAAGTAGAGAGGAAAGACAAAAATGCAATAAATCAAACCAAAACAAGCAAACTGAAAACGTTATGGGAGAAAATTGGGGGAAAAAAACAATTAATAAGGGTAGAAACACTGGCAAAAATGAAGTTCTAATTGTTGAAAAAGGCAACAATGGAAAATTATAATTAAACTAGAAAAATGAAAAAATAAAAGAAAGAAAAAAGGAAAGAAAAATCTTTAAGGAAAATGTTGAAATTAAAAACAAAACAATAAGAAAAACAAACAAACAACAACAAAAACCCCCAGAACAACAGAAAACAAAACAAAAACAAAAACAATGCAGTATATATATCTTGCTGAATATTGCTGAATATTGTTTGGGCAAGAAGTGATCTTCCGGGGTGGTGACATGTTAATCATAATGTTGATACAGCTGTACAAAATAGGAGACTCGAGGCCTCTAATGATTTCTCAAACCCCACAGGGTGGAGAGCCTAGATCTTCCTCAGCCAGCTTAGAAGGCACTTTAAATTGATAACTTGGGCTAAGCAGAAGCTTTCCGAGGAAAGCGCTTGTCACTAGGATCACTCCTTAAGTGGCTATCCACTTACCCAGTGTACCAAAACCATTCACACCCTATACCCCGGAGGGCTAAGGCTACAAGGCAACTCAGACCCAGCTTTAGGCTGCTCAGTCACTAGATTACTCGCTCCCACCTGATGCTTGTTTTGCAACCTTGAGGGTGGAGCTTGCCAGGGCAGTTCTCCCACAATGACTCCACACAGCCCACAGCCAAACACTGGTAGCTCCGTCTGGCTTGGTGGCTCAGTGTGGGGCTCTAGACAACACTCAAAGACCTACACACTCTCTCCCAAGTTCTCCCAAGGCAGTTCAGCTGAGTGCCAAGTCCAAAAGAAACCCAAACAGCTCATAGGTAAGGCCTTTCCAGTTTGCAATTTCACTGCTGCTACAGCCACAGCTGCCGGCAGGATTAGACTGAACGAACACAGGCAACCACTTGCCAGATCTCTATCACTTTTGCCTTCCTCAGGGGATCCAGAAGTCTCATGCTGTCTCCCTGTGTCCCCAAAGGGATATTTCTGGGCAGATCCTGCCAGCCAGAGATGGCTGAAGTCTTCTTTCCCCAGTCTCACCGTGCCCAGTTGCAAAGAAGCTGTTACTCAGCCACCATATTGCTCCTTTTCCAGGTAGGTGGCTTTCTTTTCTAGTATTGTTAACAAACTCAAGAATGAGGTTCATGTTGCTTGCCACACAGAAAGCCAATCCCAGACTGACTTTAAGTTCTCTTCAGCCCCTTCCTATGAAGTAAGCTACTTAATCACTCTAGGTCTCACTTTCCTCACTTCTATAAACAACGCTGCTCACACTTTGAATGTTCTAAGGAGTAGATGAGATGATGTGAAAATCACCTAGGACAGCACAGGTGTAAACAAATGCCAGCTGTCCCCTCTATTCCTTCTCTGCCTTCTGTGGCTCAAGGCCAGCCAGAAATATTCACCTTGGCTCCTTTCTCAAGGTTTCTGGAAGGAAGACAAGAATGACACCCACTGAAAAACTATGAGAAAGTGCCTGATGGTTTACAATCAAGTGTTAAATCAGACAGAACACTGAGATGGGCAGATTATGGAAAAGTCATTCAGAAGCTTCAAGGAGCAGATGGTACATAAGCGAGGGGGAGCAGAAGGTTGGAGAGGCTTCATAAGTTGTGGATTTGGGGTTGGAAAGGTCTTTGAAGAACAGCATAGCTAGTAATTGAAAGGATCGGGTTTTAAATTAGGCAAAGCTGGGTTCTAATCTATTCTCTGTTTCTCACTAGCTACATACCTTTGGGCAATTTATTTTAGTCCCTCTTAGTCTCAGTTTCTTCATCTGGAAAATGGGGACCATAATGTACCCTTTAATGGGTATGAGAAGGATTTGAGAAAACATGTAAAACATTTTGTGCAGGGGATATAAAGTAAGCTGTGGCAAACGGCAGCTTATGATCAATGGAGCCTATTTACAGTGAGTGAAGAAATAGGCCTAGAGATTCAACAACTTACTCAAAATCATTTAGGGGGTCATTTAGGAAATGGATTAGGGCCTCACATTAGAACCAGCATAACCACAGGCATAGAGGTTGGAAATGCAGTGTCACTGGGGTCTGGAACAGAGGTACCAGAGGGAGGGTTGGGCAGAGACAGAGTAAGGCATCACTAGCCTTTCAAGGCAGAAGAGGAGCTTGTGCTTGATACAGTAAAGAAGGCAATATGGGGCATCACCTGTGGCTTAGGCAGTAAGGTGCCAGCCCCATATACTGAGGGTGGTGGGTTCAAACCCTGCCCCTAGCCAAACTGCAACAAAAAAATAGCCAGGTGTTGTGGTAGGTGCCTGTAGTCCCAGCTACTCGGCAGGCTGAGGCAAGAGGATCGGCTGAGCCCAAGAGCTGGAGGTTGCTGTGAGATGTGTGAGGCCAGGGCACTCTACTGAGGGCAACAAAGTGAGACTGTCTCTAGTAAAAAAAAAAAAAAAAAAAAAAGAAGGTAATATTATCCTAAATTCTTTGGCAGGGAGGTTTTATGCAAATGTATTCTGAGATTCTGTTGCAAAGAGATGAATGATACAGTTAATGCAACAAGACTTTGACTCAGGAATAGAAATACACTTGTTTAGTCACCAAGCCCAATAGAGAAAGACCTACTAAAAGCCAACGGGGGGCTTTTCATCATTCTCTACCTGTAGTCAAGGAAACAAGGAGGCTAAAAAAGATATTGCCACAGAAACACTGTTTTGAAAATAGCTATAAAGGGAAGAGGAGAATCAGGCACATATTCTGTGCCCACATTTCTATGGTAGCACATGTCGTCTGTGCAGAGTGCCTGGTAAGGAATGGGTGTTCTTGTGTGTGTGTGTATGTGTGTGCGTGCTGTGTTGGGGGAGGGTGCCGAGGAGGATGCACAGCCCCAGCTCACATGGCGTAGCCGTTGGGAGAGGTATGAGCACATGGTCTCCCTGTACCATCCATAGGTGGATGTGGAATTCCCAGGTGATTTTGGAGCTGTGTACCTCTTGTATCAAATGAGCTGCAGAGTAGTATCTCAGAGGTTGCTTTGGGTCAATAAATTATCAGTCGGAACCTAGAATGCATGCAAATGGGAGGAAGCTCTGGGTGGGAGTGGGGCAGGCAGTGTAACATCAAGGGGAAGAATTGAGGTCGAGGGGTCAGATGCACTTGCTTTGGAATCCAGCCTTAGGACTAATTTGCTGTGGAGCCTATGGCAACTTGTCTTCTTAATACATCAGTGCCCAGACTCATCGCTAGAGAGAACAAAATGTCTACCTTTAGTGGTATCGTAAACCTCAGCAGAGGTATTGTAAACACAACTACCTGGCCTGTAGGAGGCACTCAGAACATTCACTTCCCTTCCTTCTTTTCTAAATTAGGGATTCTCAAACCTTAGAGTACCTAATAATTACCTGGGAGATGCAGGTCTCACCTCACCCTCAAAAATCTGATCCAAAGCCTGCAAGAGGAGCCTAGGAATCTGCATATTAACTAGGAGCACAGGCGATCTGCTAAGCTGATCCAACACCCACAAGTTACAAAACACTGTCCTAGAAGAGTGAGGACCTAAAGAAAAAAGTACAAGTCAAAGGATAAAATCTAAAGTGCATTCCAGGTACCCTTTCTTGGCTGTTTTATTATCCTCATGGATGAGGCAGGGTTGATAGGAGCAGACAGGTAGATCACTTTCCAGGGACGTCAGCCACAGTGAACCAGGCCAATAGATCGCATTTAAGTTGAATTAATGACATTTCCTTGTGTGAGACCAGGCAAGGCAATTAAGGGCCCCAGACTTAGTGTTTTGCCCATATCCTGGTTGTTCATTCATTGGCCTCTTCATTTACTCATTCACAAGGCAGGTATTTGCTGCTGGTGACGCTTAGGCAGAAGCTGGAGCTCCCGTCACGTGAGACCGGCAGTGCGTGTTCTCTGTTCTCAGTAACATAAGACTTTAAAATATGACAATTTAAATCTCTACAAAGGACAATAGTAAAGAATGTGACAAAAGTACAAACACAGGCGCAGAGATAACCAGTTCTACCGATGTGAACATTCAGGAGACACAGATCCTAAGGCTTATTGGAGCCTCTGGGTCCCTGGCTAGGACTGGAGAGTTTGATTTGAACAGACAGAGTAGGGCAGGGGGCATTTTGGTTTTCCCCCTTTGTTGAATACTTCTTTTCCTTTTTGTTTTATGAATTGTTATATGTGCTTCAGTTATGCCTGTTGTTGTTCAAACCAGTAATTCCATACTTTCCTGTTAATCATTGTATGCTGCTTCCTGGGAAAGCTAGGCATTCCTCTGTTGCTTCTTTTCTAAATAATTTTTTGATAATTTCATCTGCATATTTCCCCAAATACATTTTAGGACGAAATTCTAATGTTCTAAAAAAAAATCCATTCACGTGGATAAAGCATATGATTTGGTCAATTAATTAGGGAAGAATTCAGATCGCTGCAATAGACAGTTTTACTATTTAAAACTTTTGTTGTAAACTCCTTTTGGACGAGTTTGTGTGCAGGCCTAGGACCTGGACAAGCCCTGGGGGCCACAAAGCTGTGTGAGGAAGGGATTTTTTTCCCCCAAGAATGACTGGCACTGGGTAGCTAACCTTTAACCCTGGGGAATAATATCATTACGAACCCAGGGCAGTTTTATCTGTTGAACCTTGTGCCCTAGAGCGGCAGCTCGAATTGAGAAGGTTACACTACTTACTGTCTGTTGCCAGGCACCAGGATGATAAAGTCGGTGTTTCTCACAGCCTGATTCCCAAATCAGGTAAAAAGGGAAGGCCTGCTGTGTCGACACCAAGGTTGCTCGCTCTGTAGGTCTCTCCAAACAGCCCCCAGCAGTTAGCTGGGGATCTATGGGTGCTTGTTAAGCAGGGAAGGTACTGAGGTGACTAAAGCTCTTCTTCTGTGCTAGATGAGTCACGTGTCTCAATCCTTCTACTTCACGCTTGTTCTATGTTTTAGTACATTCCGTGCCTGCTTTGTATCTTTTTCTTTTTGCAACAACCCCACAGGTAGTAAATATTATTAAATTAAAGGCCTGGGTTTAATTAAGTTATACATTGTCACTGGCCTAGGTGACCGCAACATCCATGCCTTTCCTTACCTGCAAAACACTCCTCCATGTCCAAGAGCCGTGAATACAGAAACCTCTGCTTCCGTGCAAACATATGTAGGGACTGTCGAAAACAGAGAGGGAACTGGATTTTCTTTAAGGAAATGATGAGTGTGATTTCCCCAGGAAAAAATAATATCCATAGCATCTGGCAGTGTAGCCATCTCAAGGTGAGTTGCTGGCTTCCACTGGTTTGCAAAAGCCAATTGTTAAATTTTTCAGAAATTTTTGGAGGCAGTTGTTAAACCCAGTTATTATTAGAAATTATATAATATTATGATTAAATAGTTTAAAAATATCATAAATATTCACAACTCACCCCTCCCTAATCATTTTACTGTACTGTACTATGGCCTTGCTCTTGAGGTAGAAATACTATACAATGTTACTGTATACTATACACTTCTCTTTCCAGTTAATATTCAGTGATGTTTTGCTGATACCTTGAAATCAGCCATGGGACTTACACTGGAAATTGGTAAATATTTCAAACCAGGGTGTTGTATTCCTAAGGAGCTGATTATTAAAATTTACCATCACACATGGGCAGTCTGCAGATAAGGGTTGCCATAATTCCCTTTGTAAGGAAATAAGCAGTCCACAAGGGCAAGCAAAGATTTTCTGTAAGCCCAAGAGTACTATCCCTTTGAAAAAAGACTTCCCTGAGCAAGTGGAAGTCAGGAAAACCAAAAGTCTGTTGGAACATTGCTAAGGTGAGAAGTAAAGATTCTACACATTAGGATACTTGGCTATTCACAGAATTCTGGCAGGGCAGATTCCTGTGTGAGCTTTGTAGTGATTCTGGAAGGTAGGACTTTTGCCCTCAAGGAAAACCAAGCCTAAATTCTTGTGCTTATAGTGCTCAGCTGGCAGAGTCCTGTTGTGTGGGTAGTGCTTTTACCAGAATACTCCAGTTTCCTGGGCCTCAGTGGAAATGGCCAAACAGTGGCAACTCTGGCTGGTGAGGCTGTGGGAACACCATTCACAGTAGGTGGTGGGTGCACTTCTGCTGGCTTTCTTTAACATTTACTTTAGGCATTGCGAGCTTATTGCTCCAGTGAGAGAGTGCTGCTTTATTCTGGTGACTGTCATCAAAAGGTCAGATTTAGGGCCGGGCCCATATGCTAGAGGTGGTGGGTTCAAACCATCCCTGGCTAAAAACTGGCAAAAAAAAAAAAAAAAAAAAAAGGTCATATTTATCTGCAGAGGAATATTTCTCTGGAAATGAGTAAGACAGAGTAATTAGGAAGAGGGTCAGAAATGAAAGTAGTGGCCTCAGATGTAAAATCATATATCTACTCTAGGGAAGGAATCTATATTTCAGTAGAAGGGTCGTGAAGTGAACTTGAGATTTAAGGGAAATGCGGTATTTTAGGCACTTTAAGAGTTGGGTTGGTGCTCATAACAGGAATATGATTAGAGCTGTCTTTTCATATTATTGTTTTCCTTACAAATTCTAAAAATGCAGGTACTTGAGAGGCCGAGGCAAGAGAATCACTTAAGCCCAAGAGTTTGAGGTTGCTGTGAGCTGTGATGCCACAGCACTCTACCAAGGGCAACACAGTAAGAGTCTGTCTCAAAGTTTCTCAAAAAAAAAAAAAAAAAAAAAAAAGCACAGTGAGGAATTAGATTATGCAGGTGTACCATACGGTATGTAAAGAGCTCTGTATTGAGAACCATTGCAGTTTTCTCAATAATTTGCAATTAAAATAACATAGCAGCAAATGCTCTCATCAGTTATTTCTGTAGGATAGACACCCAGGAGTAAAACTGAAGGGTAATAATATATGTGCATTTACAATTGTGATCCCTTTTGTCAAATTGCCCCTCTAGAAGGTCCCAGCTATTTATATGCCCACGTCATTACTCTCTCACCCTTGCCGACACTGCAAGTGAACAATCTTTTCAATCTTGGCCAAGCTCACAGGTGTAAACTTGTGTCTTGTTCTTATTTTAATTATTTGACAGTATTTACTCCGTATTTCTTCTACAAATTGCCTGTTCATGTCATTTGGTAATTTTCCTACTAATTTGATTGGCTTTATTTTACTAATTTCTATAAGCTCTTTATATAAAACTCCTAATACTTTTCTATATTAGGGATATTAATACTGTGTTACACTTTGCAGATATTTTTCTGGCTCTTCTTTTTATCTTTTAACTTTATTAAAGTCGCATTTTTGCAATATTGATATTTCTATTCTTTTATAGATAAATCTGCTGTTCTGTTCCTTCAGGGCTTCTGTGTTTGGGGTCTTGCTTTGGTTATTTTAAAATGCTATTTTGGTAATTAGAAAGGCTTCAGGAGAAAAGGAAGCCTTGTAAGTTTGACTGATTAATGTCATTAAAAAGATAGCTAGCATTTATTTAATAATTCACTAGATATTCTATTATGTGTGGAAGCAAAACAAAAATGTCTCCATTAAGAAAGGGTTTTTGGAGATCAGAGATGAAAACACAGTGGAGAAAGCCGTGCTGAGCCTTGTGTGCACTGCAAACATGCAGGGGTGTGGGGTGAGGGAGCCAGCAGGAGCCTGGAAGGGTGTCTTGACATGTTCATTTCATCATTTGCTCTAGAGGCAAAATTTAGCACTGGCTGATTCTGCCTTTATTTTGCCAAGAAAAAAAAAAAAGAAAAGAAAGAGGATTAGAAATCTGTCAAGCGCTCCATATTTGAAAAGTGACCACTCTATCTAAGTTCAGGCTTATTCCACCTTTTTCTTTTTTGGATAATGCATATAGCATTCCTCTGTAGGAACCAGAATGTGCACAACTGTTTGATATTTAAGCTCTTTAAATGGAGACAAACTCTCCTGTAATTTTGGATGGAATATGTTACTATTCTCTAAATATTATTTTACCTTTACATAAAATTGTGAAATCCTTATGCTTCTTTTGCCCTGAAATAGTTTTTCTTTTTACTTTAAAATGTCATCAATGACTAAAGAAATGTCTAAACCATTTTTAAAATCTCACCTCCCAAACAGATAATTCAAATTTAATTACTCAGAATACCTTATTTTAAAATGGACTCCCATATAGGTGAAACTTACTAAATGTAGAATATAAATGTCTTAACACAATAACTAAGAAAATGCCATAAAGGCTAAGTTAACCAGTTTGATGAAACTATTTCAGATTGTATATGAAACCAGCACATTGTACCCCATGATTGCATTAACATACATAGCTATGATTTAATTAAAAAAAAAAAAAAAAAAGGACTCCCAGTACTTGGGTATACAATTGCTTGAAATAGTTTATAAAAGAATGAGAGAAAAGAAAAGAAAAGACTTCCATTTCTAGCATTTTAGGACTCCATCTGTAAGAATTATAGAGTAGAGCGAGAAATGCTCAGATAAAGCCAGAAAACAAGTTACTCTGGAGAGTATGGAGCAGGAAGGCATGCTGTGCGGGGGAAATACAGGCTAAGGGACTAGAAAGGAGGCAAGACACGACATTGATCTTGGCGTCTAGATCACCATTGCCTAGACGGTGGATAATAAAGACTGAGAACTGTCATTTTAACACCCGGAAATAAGTATGCCCTCATGGGCATTCCTGAGACTGGATGTAGAGATTCAGTGATAGAATAGAGAAAAGGAATACTAGACTTTGTCTAAGAGACATACGCTATTAGGAAGATAAACGTGTAAATAGAAATGTATAAACTGAAGGTGGCACCATGCTGGAGAATAAATGGGTATAGATAAGGAAGGAGGGTCAGAAGCATACAGAGGTAAACAAGGGGCCAGCTTATTCGACTTACTGGGAGACTACAATTGTTTGACCATTATTCAAATGTCCTTCAGCCCCAAGACATAGGTGTAGGCCACTGATGCCTTCCCAGGAGCTGTCTTTATTGAAAGGGCAGTCACCTAAGCTTTTGACGGTAAAGTGACCTGTTTGGGGCTGTGTTTAAAAAGACAAATTATATTAGGGTGAAGGTTACCGTCTGGAGGTGGTGGCAGCAGAGGAAATCCGGGAGAATTACAGAGCACATACCATGTGGTGTATGCCAGGGCAGTCACATGGCGAGCTCTGGACATACAGAATGCAGAGACAAAGTTTGCTGCAGAAGCGACAGCAAACTAGGAAATTATAGGATGTACAGGAAGGAACATTTGTGCTGCTTGGGGTTGGTGGAGGGGTTGCTTCAAAGAGGGTGATATCTGAGCTGGGCCTCGGAGAAAGGATAAAATGTTACAGACTGGGGGAGGCAGGCAGCTTAGGGAGCAGGAGCAGGGGTGACAGGGTAAGGGAAAGCATGAAGGACGGACAGAAGTACGAATGTGTTCTGAGAAGCTTCTGGGCAGAGTGAGCACCACCGGGGGTGGGTACAGGGCACTGGGCTGGGATTGCGGCTAGCTGGCGAGGGTACCCAAGGGTGAGGGCGGTATCAGTCCTTCAGGCAGCCATGGGGAGCCTTTAGAGAATTTTAGCAAGGCTGAGAAGGGTCAGACTTAGGCGCATCTGGACAGACTAGCTTCAGAGTAGTGCAGAAAACGGAGAGGATGTGAGAAGGTTAAGACAGAAATGTTGGTGCGGAGGCCATTGCCTATGGATGAGGGGAGCAGTGAGGCTGGGCAGCGGGAACGGCAAATGGAAGTACTAGAACCTGGGGGCTGATTGGTAATGGAACATGCAAATTTCAGACAGCATTAACTAGAAGGAGAACACAGGAGGCCGAGACGACTCTGGTTTGAAGCCCGTGAGAGTGCCAGTTAGCTACTGCGGCGCAAACAGCCCTGGCTCATCTGCACTCATCCGTCTGGGGCCTCGGCTGGCAAGACTGAGGGGTGACTCTAATGGCTGGGGCTGAACAGCGGGAGCTGCAGGAGCCACTTCCAAGGTGACATTTTCTCTCTTGTGCCTGGTGCTGTGGTGGGGAAGTCTGGCAGGCTGGGATCAGCAGGGACTGCTGGTTAGAATGACTACGTGTGACCTTCCCAGCACAGCAGCCTCAGGGGAGTCAAACTTCTTACCCAATGGTTTAGGCACCAGGCAACAATGCTTTTCACGCCCTCGCTGGGGAAGTCCCCTCTCCTCACTTCTGCCTTACTCTATTGTTCTAAGAGTCACAAGGCTGCCCAGATTCTAAGGGAGGGGACATAGATTCCACTTCCCTATAGGAGTGTCAAAAAGTCTGAGGCCGACTTTGTTGGCTCACACCTGTCATCCTAGCACTCTGGGAGGCCAAGGCAGGTAGATTGAGCTCAGGAGCTCAAGACCAGTCTGAGGCAATAGTGAGACCTTGTCTCTCCTAAAAATAGCAAAACTAGCCAGGTGTTGCGACAGGTGCCTGTAGTCCCACCTACTTGGAAGGCTGAGGCAAAAGGATCACTTGAGCCCAAGAGTCTGTGGCTGTGAGCTATGATGATGCCATAGCACTCTACCTAGGGTGGCAGAGTGAGACTCTGTCTCTAAAAAAAAAAAAAAGCCTGAGGCCGTGTTTTAAAACCACCACAATGAATGTGAGAGAATAAAAACCAGAGGACAAATCTGAAACACAGAAAGACTGCAGAGCTCCGTGACTGGATTAGGTTAAGGAGCAAGGGAGCCTCAAGCATGCATACAAATGTTGAAATTTCTTGCATTATAATATCATTGCTAGTGGTTAAGAAGGTGGGCTTGGCATCACACTGCCCAGTTTGAATATCACCTCTGCTGAGTATGTACAGTTTGACTTCAGGCAAGTTATTTAATCTCTTTGTGCCCCACTTTATCTGTTATATTTTCATGGGTAGGATGATGGTCGTGTACTTGAACGAGTCGGTGAGGATTCTAGTTAAGACATAAGCAATTTCATTTGATCCTATAATTCCTTTATTGGGTATACATCCTGAAGACCAAAAATCACATCATAATAAAGATATTTGTACCAGAATGTTTATTGCAGCCCAATTCATAATTGCTAAGTCGTGGAAGAAGCCCAAATGCCCATCGACCCACGAATGGATTAATAAATTGTGGTACATGTGGAATTGTGGTACATATGGAATACTATGCAGCCTTAAAGAAAGATGGAGACTTTACCTCTTTTGTGTTTACATGGATGGAGCTGGAACATGTTCTTCTTGCAAAGTATCTCAAGAATGGAAGAAAATGTATCCAATGTACTCAGCCCTAATATGAAGCTAATTTATAGCTTTCGTATGAAGGCTAAAACCCAATTATAGCACAGGAATACAGGGAAAGGGGAAAGGGAAGGGAGGGGAGGGGGAAGGATGGGTAGAGGGAGGGCAATTAGTGGGAACACACCTACGGTGCATCTTAGCAGGGTACTGATGAAACTTATTAAAGGTAGAGAATCAATGTCTTTATATAGTGATCAAGAAAATGCCATTAAGGCTATCTGTAACAGTACGATCAAAATATTTCTGAATGTATATGAAGCACATTGTGCCCTATGATTGCACCAATGTACACAATTATGATTCAATAAAATTATAAAAAAAAATTATAACTGTGTACATTAGTGCAATCATGGGGTACAGTGTGCTGGCTTCATATACAATCTGAAATATTTACATCCAAATGTTCAACATAACCTTCATGGGATTTTCTCGATTATTGTATGAAAACATTTGTATTCTGCATTTAGTAAGTTTCACCTGTATCCTTCTAAGTTGCACCATAAGTGTAATCCCACCATTTATTGTCTCTCCACTCACCCCACCTCCCTTGCCCCTTTCCCCATATTCTTGTGCTATAATTGGGGTATAGCCTTCATATGAAAGCTATAAATTAACTTCATAGTAGGGCTGAATACATTGGATACTCTTTCTTCCATTCTCAAGATACTTTGCTAAGAAGAATGTGTTCCAGCTCCACCCATGTAAACATGAAAGAGGTAATTTGGATTTTTTAAAATGAGTAAATTTCTTATTGACAGAAAAAAATAAAATAAAATAAAAATTAATCTTGGACATATTCCTCTACATACATATAAAATAGGCAAAAGACAAGCACTCTGGTTAAAGTTCTCTCAAGTTAGTCCCTCTGGGTACTACATATATGGAATTAAGAAGTCACCTTCTCTGAGCCTCCACTCAGGGTTTCGTTTTGTTTTCTTATCCTTAGAATGAGAATAATAGGGCTTACCATTAGGATCAGCCAAATTAACATTTGAGAGTATTTTGTAAATAATAAAATACTATACTCATCTAAGGTATTATTATGACTTGGAAAAGTAAACCCAAGATAGAACATCATAAAATTATAAATGAATAATTTCAGGTATAGATATGGAGAAATAAAAAGAATTTTGGTAATTTATGCAAAGAATTTTTCTACCCACTCTTAACTTCCCAAACTTTAAGATGTCTCCTAGTTGGTGTTTAGAGTTACACCAGACATGGTTGTGGATTGGGATCAGCACACCAATTTTGACTGAGGTGGTCTGAAAGGCTGGGTTAATGAGAGTTTGGGGATATCTTAATACTCATCAGGGAAGGTACCATGAAAGATTAGAGATAGTGACTATGAGTGAAAGATGAGAATGCTGCATATTTTCCTGTCCTAGCTGATTAGTAAGTTTTCAGTCCTGGGTCCTTAGCTTAGGATCCACTCCATTTCACAAGACAGCTGGGAACCACCACTCCCCAAATGGCTAGGTGCCGCTGGAAATTTAAAGCTCAGATTTTCTTCTGGCAGAATGTGTTCCTTGGTCTTCTGAGCCACACTTGCTGGTTTGAATTCCAGCTAGCTCCAACACATCAGGGTTCTTCCCTCCTCCATCATACTCTCTCCTTCCTACTGCAGTGTGCTTAGAAAATCACGGCCCACATCAGTGGAATCTGACAAATCTGATGTTGTAACATTATAAGTGTCTCTTCCCTGTCTCTGGGACAATTTGAACACTAATCTCTATGTTCTATGTGGAGGAAGTACAGAACATTCTGAATTAATTGTCAGGAAACCCATGAAATGAGAGCCTGGGTGAGGATCATGAAGAAAAATGGCTAAAACTTCATCGCATGTGCCTTAAGCTGATGTCTTAGTTTGCTCAGGCTGTTATAACAAAAGTGTCATAGACATGATGGCTTCAATAACAAGTCTGTTTTTCTCACAGTTCTGGAGATGCCAAGATCAAGGTGCCAGCACATTTGATGTCTAATGAGGGCCTGCATCCTGGTTAATTGACAGTAAACTTTTTGCTGTGTCTTATGTAACAGAAAAAAGAACAAAAAAGCTCTTGCAGTCTTTCTTATAAGAACATTTAAACCCACTCATGAAAACTCTGCCCTCATGACCTAATCACCTTTCAAAGGTCCCCCACCTCCTAATACCATCTCATTGGGGCTTATGATTTCAACATATGAATTTTGGAGAGACACAAAAATTCAGTTCATAACAGCTGTCATTGTTACACTGACTCATCTGCTTGGAAAATGTGTGTGTACCACTGTGAAGGGACAAGAACTGAAGTGACTTCCTTCCGAGGCCTCCAACAGATTCGGTGAAGATACTGAACCCCTATGCCATGGAGTAAGCATCACTCCTTTCTTACATCAAACATCATTTTCTGCAAATGATATCAAAGTCATTCATGTATTCATGTTCTGTTACATGAGGCAATAATCATGATCATGTCAAGGAAAAGATAGATGGTAATAACAGCAGCTCATCTCTAAGTCTTGTCCCAGAAATCACCATGGTTTATGGACCCACTAAGTAAAATTTATAAGAGCAGAAAATAACTGACTTTACGAGGCAAGTTTCAATGAATGGGTATAAAAATCACTACCTTAAAATGTGTTAATTAACAAAGATTTAAATATTTTAATAATATTTATATGTAGAAATTATTGTTTCCACTATAACTACGAGACATAAAACTGATACCTCTCAAATTTCAAAAGCCTGAAACATGACAAGCTCCTCAAAAAACATGGAGAAAAATGGTTTTAAGTTTTAATCCACCTAAATTCCTTAACATTTATTACTTGTGCTTCATCACTATTGGTTTATATCAAAAAAATTGTGGGAAATACTTTCACAGAAGAATGGAAAATGATGAGAATTTCTCAGTGTTAGTATATAGCACTGTAATTTTTTATTGAACTTGTTGCACCTATGATAGCCATGTTCCAAGTCTGAGTGGCATGATTCGATAATATTCAGCAATCAAATCTTAATCTTAAACCTGAATTAAATGATTAGACATAAGTCCATGAAACATGGATCTGAGAAGGACATCACTTCAATGTATTTGCTCTTCAATCATTGAAATTCTATGAAGTTTTGTTCAACTAGTATTTATATGAAATCACAGAGAAAAAGACTCCACTTGCATCCAAGTAGCTGCAAAGGACACGATTTCATTCCTTTCTATGGCTGAGCAGTACTCTACAGTACATAGCATTTTCTTGATCCACTCATCAATTGATATGCACTTATGTTGATTCCACATCATTGCAATTGTTAATTGTGCTGCAATAAACATTCAAGTGCAGGTATATTTTTGATAAAATGACTTATTTTCCTTTGGGTACATACCCAGAAATGAGATTGCTGAATTGAATGGTAGGTACACATTTATTTCTTTAAAATTTTTCCACGCTTTTTTCCATAGAGGTTGTATTAATTTGCAGTCACACCAACAATGTATAAGTGTTCTTTCTATATTCATGTCAGCATCTGTTGTTTTTTGATTTTTAAAATAATGGCCCTTCTGATAGAAATAAGGAATAAGGAATCTCATTGTAGTTTTATGTCTCCCTAATGATTAATGATGTTGAGCATTTTTTTTTCATGTTTCTTGGCTATTTGCCTATCTTCTTTTAAAAGGTATTTGTTTATGTCTTCTGCTAATCTGTTGATGGGGTTGTTATTTTCTTGCTGATTTGTTTGAGTTCTTTGTAGATTCTGGATCTGAGTCCTTTATCAGACGTATAGTTTGCAAATATTTTCTTCTATTCTGTAGGTTGTCCACGCCTTCTGTTGGTTATTTCTTTTGCTGTGAAGAAGATTTAAATTTAATTAAGTCCCATTAATTTATTTCTGTTGCTGCTGTACGTGCTTTTTGAGTAGTTATAAATTATGTGCTAATGTGTAGAAGAGTTTTTCCTATGTTTTCTTCTGGAATGTTTATGGCTTTATGTCTTATACTTAAGTCTTTTATCCATCCTGAAATAATTTTTGTATATAGCAAGAGATAGAGATCCTGTTTTGTTCTTTTGCCTGTGGTTATTCAATCCAATTTTCCAACATTATTTTTTGAATATGGTTTTCTTTTCCCATTATATGCTTTTGTCTGCTTTAATAAAGATCAGTTTGCGATAAGTAGATGATTTCATTTCTGAATTCTCTGCTCTGTTCCATTGGTCTATATCTCTATTTTTATAGCAATACCATGCTGTTTTGCTTACTATAGCCTTGTAGTATAATTTAAAGACAGGTAATGTGATGCCTCTAGATTTTTTCTTCTACCTAAAATTGCTTTGGTTACTTGGGTTCTTTTTTGTTCCACATGAAAATTAGGATTATTTTTTCTAGATCTGGGGAATATGATGTTAGTATTTGATGGAGATTATATTGAATCTGAAAATAATTTCAGGTAGCATGGAATTCTAGGAGTCTTTTGCTGGAGTCTTTAGGCTTTTCCAGTTACAAGATAATATCTGCTAACAGGGATAGTTTGATCTCCTCTTTCCCAATTTGGATGACCATTATTTCTTTTTCTTACCTAATTTCTTTAACTAGGACTTCTAATACTATATTGAATAGAAGTGGTGACAGTGGAAAAGGTGGACTGAGCAAAGTGGCTATCTGATTTAGGTGATCATTGCTTTCCCATCTCAGATATCTTCTCCTGTTTTGTTTTTTTTTGTTTTTTGTTTTTTGTAAAAATCAAAGTATCTGATGTTTCTCTTACTGCACTAACATGACATGTTCTTTTCAATACAAACATTTATTTTTCTCTGCTCTGGGAAGGTGGACTACATTTGGTGCACTGCATTTGTCCTTTTCTTTGTTTTTTACTAAAGAATAATTACTCTAACTTTTGTCTTTCATAGCGTGGGAATCATATCAAGTGTTATATGATATCAATTTATCCTACTACACATTAGAAGACCCCAAGTTTGGTCATTTATTTAAATTTATGTCAGCCAGAATTTGCTATTCTAAGGAACATTTATCCCTTTGACATTACTAAGTAATTTATGGGTATCCTCTTCATTAATAAACTTTCACCTACCTTGTGGTTTTGGTGGCAATTAGTGACTATTGCCTGAATAATTATGTTGATAATTACAAAATGATGACTTTCTAAATTTATTTATTTATTGTAGGTAGCATTCTTCAGTACAAAAGGAGCTTTCCCTTAGGAAAGAGAAATTTTTTTTAAATGACATGTTCTGAAATTTTCTTATAAGCTTTGACATACAAAGTTTTTAGTAGCCCAATAAACTATTATTCATGGTTCAGAAATTACTGAGATGAACTCTAAAATAAAACTGCAGGTTCTACAGACCCACAGAGAGTGTGTAACTGTGAACAGCTCCCTCTCCACACAGGAGAGTGTGCTAGACAGCTTGTTCATGTGTACTTGGCCTCTTCTTCATAAGCTATTTCAGTTAGGACTTCTCCACTTGTGTTCTCACATTCTATAAAAAACTCTGTTTATAGTCCTCTAGTGAATTTGTGGCATTGTTTGGGGTGGGTGAAACAAACAATTATGGAGTTATGCTTTTTGAGGACAACTGAACTAGGAGTGCAGAGTTCTGGGAACTTACCTAGATTCTGCTACTCACTATCTCTATGACTCTACTTACAGAGATTCTCTGTGATTCTCCACTCACTATCTCTTAGTCACCAAGCCTAAAAAAAGAGTTCTGATGGTTGAGCAGAGAATTTTGTGACTCTATACACAGTTCCTTATGAATCTTTGCTGTTCTTTGTTTTATTTGTATATCTTAGAAGTAGTACCCCTTGTTCCTGCATCATTTTTTGATAGACAACTTATTTGACTTTTACTATTCAATCAAGAAAACAAAGCTATAATTTCACCCCCATGAAGGAAAACTACAAAGCTAACTAAGTTGATTGAAAGACCTTGAGATCTCTGAACAAAAGGTAAGGAAGCAAAAGACTAATCTTTATTATTAAAAATACACAATGAGCATAGTTACATTTTTAATTTAAATACATTAACATGTGGTATAAGCTGAGAAAAAATATACTTTTCAATAACCAAACACCATTTATTTCAATTGTGCTATCTGTTTCACTATTTCTTTAATAGGACACATTTCACATCCTACCCCTTTCAGGAAAGCTGCTTCCTTCCTGGTCTATAATGCTGTTCTCTCTCTGTCTCTTCCTTATTTAATTAGTCATCTGTCAGCCAATCCATCTTTCTTTTCTATTTTCTTTCCCCTCATTTTCTACCTAAGAAAGAAACTTCTGACTTAACTAAGCAAATGACTCCTAGATAATTTTCTTGCAGTTTTTGGCCAGAGCTGGGCTTGAACCCACCACCTCTGGCGTATGGAGACGGCACCCTACTCTGCTGAGCCACAGGCACCGCCCAATAATTTTCTTCTAAAAGAAATATTACATTTTTTATGTATCCACCAAATGACACATTCTTCATTCCTCATGCCACCCTCACACAGAAAGTGATGGCTTGCTTGCCTTCACAACTCAAATAGAAGTAAACGTCATTCTTCAGCTCTGGCTTCTAATGACCATAACTTATAGTAATAATGGTTAATGTATTGGGTGGAAAGGAAGTAAATTTAAAGTAATAATGAGGAAGATCTTGAGCTCTGTAGGCAGTAAGAAAGAGCTTCAGAAACCATAAAAACATAAATAAGATCCCCAGTAAAAGACCTTTATAGCCACAACACTGAACTGAACCTAGAATATCCTCAGAGGCTTGGTCAAAGAGTTGTTTCAGAAAGCAGACAGGCAAGAAAGATTAGGCAAATAATGTTGGGTCTCTGTCAATGGGAAGCTCTGCCATATAATAGGAAGAGAACTTGCAAAGAGCCTCCACAGCCCTTAAAGTTTGGCCAGAATTGATCCCTGAGAAAACCCACAGACACCAGGACCATCTGGATCAATTCAGGACTCTGGAAATGAGTATAATCATACAGATGACCAAAGGAGAATGGTTGTTGTAAGGGATAAATGGTAAGCAGCTTTCCTTAATATCTGCTGAGGCCTGAGCTATGCACTGGGATCGCATCATGCTCACAGCAAGAAAGACTTCTGGCAAGGTGTAACTTTAGAAAGGCTGATGAAAGTCTGCTGAGAAAGAGCTTACTCTCCCAGTAAGCTCACAAGATTTCGCAACACGTATGTGTTTTAGACAAAGTCATAAAATGAAATGGATAATTTTTTTCTCTTGACAATAATGCACAAGGATATGGTAATGAGAGACATATTAAGACCAGTAATGAATGGACCAGGGAGAAGCAAGACGAGCAGGAAGTGCTGGGCAACAGGAAGACTTAGAGTGCATCCCACATCACTCACCCTCCTACAGGCCAGAAGTGTATCCTGTGAGATAGAGATGAAATGTACATCTACAGGGGGGAGGGGCAAGATGGCCAACTGGAAGCAGCTTCCGACAGAGGCTCCTGTCCAAAAGAAAGATAACCTCCAGAAACTGCCCAATTGAGCTGAAGACTGGGAGCCTAGCCAAGAGAGACAAGTGATAACTGCAGGTCATCTCTGCTGACGCAAGCTGCGACTCCAAGATACCAAGCTTCAGGCAGAAAAACTGAACGAAAGTTTTCCTCCATTCTGAACTTCCAGGACATCCTTCCCCCTTACCTGATATACCAGAAGCCTGAACTCTGCTGAAACTGAGGGAGGAGGACTTGAGCAGCTCCACCCCTCCCTATCTACCATACTAGGTGGCCCACCA
>CAUYON010031170.1:0-16019 GCA_963573935.1 Arctocebus calabarensis
CTCCCAAGTAGCTGGGACTACAGGCGCCCCGCACAACGCCCGGCTATTTTTTTGTTGCAGTTCCTCTAGGGGCTGGGTTTGAACCCTCCACCTTAGGTATATGGGGCCGGCACCCTACTCACTGAGCCACAGGCGCCGCCCATTTCTTTGAGTCTATGTTGCCCTGGGTAAAGGGCTATGGTGTCACAGCGCACAACAACCTCCAACTCTTGGGTTTAAACGATTCTCTTGCCTCAGCCTCCCAAGTAGCTGGGACTACAGCGCTATTTTTTTGTTGTAGATCTCATTGTCGTTTTTAGCTGGCCCCTGCCGGGTTCAAACCCTCCATCCTAGGTGTATGTGGCTGGCGCCCTACCCACTGAGCTATGGGCGCCACCAAGGTTCAGAAAGATTAAAGCGATCTCTACACAGTTTCAGATGACCAGATAAACAAATTGTGGTATAACCTCATTATGAATACGACTATGCAATTAAGGAGAATGAACTACTGATAGGCAACAACTGAATGATCTCAAAATAATTATGGTTAAATGGAAGAAACCATACCAAAAAAAAAAAAAAAAAGAATTTATGCTGTATGATTCCATTTATTTAAAATTCTGGAAAATGCAAACTTATATACAGTAATAGAAAAGAAGATCAGTGGTTGCCTGGAGAGGGTGTGTGGGGGCGAGTGATGCAGGGAGTGATTACCAAGAAACAAAGGGAAATTTGGGGAGGTAATGGGTATGTTCATTACCTTGCTGAAGGTGGTTTCGTGCATGTATACATATGTTAAAATTGTGCACTCTTAACATGCACGGCTTATTGTAAGCCAGATATACCTCAATAAAACTATTTTTGAAATGTAAAGGACACTCTATGTGATGAATGTGTTGAATGCATTCTTTCCTTTAGTCCTGAAGAGTCTATCACTTTGGTAATGTGATTATTTCTTCCTTTTACAGACAGAACAGAGGTTTAGAGAGGTTGTTACATGCCCAAGGCAGGCTGACGATGCTCTTTCACTCTTAATTGTGAACTGGTGGCAGAAAGAAACGTGTAGACAGACAAAATGCACAAGAAAAGTACCAAGAGTTCTTGCATTCATTGACTAGAACTTCGTAAGAGTTCCTGGAATAAGCAGTTCAAAAGCTCTTGCCTACTTCACAGATGGACAAACTGAGGTTCGGAAAGATGATGATGACCTCTGCACAGTTTCAAACCTGGGGGCTGTCAGGATAGCAGTTCTCCCCACTCCTCGTACCAGCTCCCTGTCCAAGCCTCCGCTTGCATTTTTTTCAGTTGACCAAAGATCACGGAAATGTAGTTTCTTGTAATTATAGATGCCAGAAACTCCAACCTGTGAGCATTGCACTATTACTATGTTCGGAATAAAGGTAAGACTTAGCGTTGACAAGGGCCACGAAACAACGTCTTTTGGGTGTCAACGCCCGGTGCTGGCGGGCGGCCAGCCGGCGTCTCGCGGCCAGTCCCCGCCCCCTGCCCGGGCGCCCCTCCCGCGCGGCTCAGCGGGGGCGTCGTGGAGGCGGGTCGGGGACGCTCGCTGGCGCCCGGGCTAGGCGCCCCCTGTCGGCGCCCTGCTCCCTCGCCCCGGATCCAGTCCCGGCGGCGCGGGGACGCGAGCCTGAGAGCCAGCGGGCTGGCGGGCGGCACGGCGTGCTGCGGGCGAGCAGGTGCGCCCTGCAGGGGTATGTGGGAGAGCCGGGGTGCGGGCGGGGGAGGCCGGGCTGGGGGCGCGCGCGGAGGGGTCGGCGCGGAGGCGGGGCGGGAGGGGCGCGCGCGCGGCGGCGTGCGGCGGGCGCGAGTCAGCAATTATGCAAGGACTCGGGCGGTGCGGGGGGCGGGCGCGGGGAGCGCTCCAAGATGGCGCCCACCGCAGTCCCACCCGCAGCAACCTCAGCGCCTCTGCAGTCCGGCCGCGCCTCCTGGGCCCTGCGCTAGGGCTGCTGCTGCCTCCCTCGCCGCCGCCGCTGCCGTAAGTCGCCCCAGAGCCCCTGCTCCTTGCCCGCCGGGTTCCTCTGGTCTCCTCGGGACCCATGAGCGGGGCTCGCCCAAATCCAGTCAGGGGCTTTGCCGCAGAGTGCGCGGCGGGGCTTGAGGGGCCAAGGAGCTGGGTTGCTGTCCTGTTTTGCACAGGTGTTTGGACGTCTTGCTTCCTTATACCGTGTTTACCCGGGGTCCCTTAAGAGAATTGACAACACCGGCCTCCACCTCGGACACCCTTGCTCCCTTCGTCCCTTGACTATATTGAGGGACACAGGCCTTCCAAGGTGCAGCACCCCCAGTTATCCCCCAGAGCCGGGGTCCCTCACTGGGCTGCTCTGGGAAGGGCAGCGCCGTCGGGATCTTCCGACTGCAGCCCCCCAGCTCTGCTCCCTCCCCCCCGTCTTACTGCATCCTTCTCCCTCGTCGGGCTCCGATTGCTACCAAATGCGGAAGCCAGGGGCTCCTGCGTTCTTTGGGCAGCCAGGAAGCCCCCTGCCCTTTACAGAGATGCGTCCGTGCCCCACGCAACCGTTTGCTCTGGGACTGTATTGGGGGCTCTTGGGACCTTTCTCGGCAGACTAGGATTCCTGCATTAGGGAGCACATCACTTTCAGAATATCCCCTTCCCCCACCCCTACGCCACCCGATGCAGAGCTTGTTCCTCTCCTGCTCTCTCCCTTCCCTCCCCCACCTTACCACCAGCAGCAGCACCCTTGGCTTCTTGTTAACGTTGGGGTACAGGATTCTTTGCCCAACTCCACAGGCTTGGACCCTCCTCTAGTTCTCATGGTACCTTGGGGGACCGCAAAGCCTCTGCATTTCTCCTGAGCGCTCAGCTCCATCCACTCCATTGCCGGTAGCAACCACCAGCGGAGAGACTTGGCAGTTAACTTTCTGGAGGTTTGCCAGGGCTGTGAGACCCCTTCGGGGACCTCAGCTTCGAGTTGAGATGGAGTGGGAACCATTTTTCAGCCTGATAAAAAGGATTCTTTAAACCATGCATTCCTTCCGACTACTCCACCCAATGCCCTCTTCCACACTTACGCTGCAGTTTTTGAAGCATGAGGGAATACATTTTATATCGGAGATTCCAAGATTCGCATCAGTGTTCATAATAAACGGATGTCCTCTGTTTGGGGGAGGGTAGAAGAAACTTTGCATTGCATCTGGTTAAATTCAGGGGGAGGGAGAAATAATTAGCATGGAGCTAGCTCTGCCACACAAGGAAAACTGCTTTTAATGCACAGTGGGCACCAGAGAGTCAGGGGTGGAAGCAGGAAGTGTGGGTAAGGGCCTTGGGGGCAAAGGGAGAGAGTGCTTTTTATAACTGTTTTCTCAAGTTTGAACCTGGTGAGCCTTTAGAGAAGTAGTGGTATGTTAGTTCTGGGAAATGTTTTAGCTTTCTGAGGGAGATTTCGGGTGTGGTAGGTTTTTCACAGGCTCACAATCTCTGTAGTTCTCTTTCTTCCACGTGCATTAGAGGATTGGGGGAGAGGGTGCTTTTCATTCTTTTCTCAATTAAAAAAATTCTTTTGATGTGTAATGCAAATGGCTGCCTAACATTACCACTCAGTACCATCCTGGTGGGAATCTTAGGGGAATCAGATTTAAAATTTAAAATGCTGAAAGCTTTGTAGCACATTGCCTGTATCCTGGTTCCTGAAATACTGCAGCATTTTTCCTTTGGAACTCATGACCCATAAGGCCTTCAGTTCTCCCTGAAAAGAGGATTTGATTGTTTGAGAACAGGGTGGTAGTGATGGTTTGGTGTTCAGCGCACATTTTGTGTCCTAGAAATTGAGGCCTTCCCTGGAGAGGGCTGCAAACATATTCCATGTTTTCTGAACATCTGATTTAGGGTATATGTAAATGTATTGTGTTTCTTAGTAGAGCTAGTATTGCAAAATAGTTCATAATGGTGCAAGCCAGTTATTGGTTTCTTAGGTTCCATTTGAGTGGCTTTGTTTTCATTAGGGGTTTTGTCTCATTTTATCAAAATATTTGGAGGAATTTTTATTTTAAATTAATGAAGGATAATGAAATGGAATATAGCATACTTAAAAACAACTATGCAATTGCTTTCCTTGTTAGGACCCTTAACATTCTTTCTTGGGTCAGGTTTGGGTTGCTTGTGTTCAGGCTTGTATGTACTAGGGTTTCTTCCTGTGGTACTGAAAGGACAGCTCCCTGGCTAGGCCTGAGTGAAGCTCAGGTTTGGGGGACATGATTGGGTTTTTCTTTAATTTTTGTTATCAGCAGGCTTTCCTGTAGATGTGCGTGTATATGCGCAGCTGGGTTTATACTTGAGGTTGAAGGCCTAGTTACTTTATTACTCCTAAATACTCTTCATTTTAACTTTCCCTTGTGGAGACAGTATTTTATAGCCTGCAACAGATTCCTATGTAACTCTTACAGTGACATTTTGCTGATTGCATTATTCCAGCTCATTTCAATCATTTTAAATAATAAGAAACTTTTAATGTCAAGGAAATCTGGTATCCACAAGAAGTAATTTGATAGCTTAATAAGTTAAGGTGCGTCAAAAGGGCTGCTTGTTTGGATTGAGAAGATGAGCTGGGAAAGGGACTCCACACAGCAGAGGCCAGTACATGATTCACTGTGTTATTAAGTAGATTTTTCCCCCAAACTATTTTAAAATAGAATAGGAATAGGGCCATATGATTTCACCTGTACAGCCGCTTACCCAGCACAGGGATCCCCTTTATGGGAAATCTCTTTGAATACTGTCATTGGTAGGGAATTTACTACTACATAAATTAGCTCATTTCATTTAGATTCCATTATGTTTGAGTATTTTAACCTTACTGAAAAAGGTAATATACATAAAGTTGAAAGGTATATAAATTGGGGCTATATGAGGGGCAAGTGTCATTCTTGTGCTTGTTACAAAGAAAAGAATGAGAATCAATGTCTATAGATATTGTACAAGAAACTTGTACTGGCTTGGGCAGCTAGGGCATCAGCCACATACACCAGAGCTGGCTGGTTCAAACCCAGCCTGGGCCAGCTAAACAACAATGACAACTACCAACAACAAAAAAATAGCCAGGGGTTGTGGCGGGTGCCTGTAGTCCTAGCTACTTGGGAGGCTGAGGCAAAATAATTACTTAAACCCAAGAGTTTGAGCTTGCGGTAAGCTGTGACGCCACAGCACTCTCCCAAGGGCGACAAAGTAAGACTCTGTCTCAAAAAAAGAAAAAAAGAAAAGAAACTTGTATTGATTTGAAAGGAATGCAAAGATAGAGACATGTGTACCTAAAGCAAGAAGAACCTGTGAATGGAAAGAAAAACAATTATCTTTAATGTGCTGGTATTATATAACAAGTTGTTCTGGAAGGCACATGCTTGAATTAATTAATACTTAATTTGTATGGATTATATCTAAAGACAACAAACTATTATTCTATAGACAATGTTAAAAATACAAAGTGTATCCAGAGTACGATCAGTTAAATAATTATAAAAATACATACTTAATACAGAAAAATTTTAATATATGTAAAAACAGGCAAAAGTCATCCTTAGTTTTACCATCTTATTTATTTATTTATTTATTTATTTTGAGACAGAGTCTTACTTTGTCACCCCTGGGAGAGTGGAATGGCATCATAGTTCACAGCAATCTCAAACTTTCTGGCTCAGCCTTCTGAGTAGCTAGGACTATAGGTGCCTGCCACCATGCCTAGCTAATTTTTGTATGTTTTGTAGAGACCAGTATTGCCCAGGCTGTTCTCAAATTCCTGGGCTCAAGCCGTCCTTTCACTTTGGCCTCCCAAAGTGCTATGATTATAGGCATGAGCCACTGCACCTGGTCTCAATTTACCTTTTTATTAATCCTTTTTAAATTTTTCAGAAAATCATCTTTGATGTGAAAGAATTCGCTCATAGAATTGGACTCTCTATTTAAATTTAGCACATCAATTAGAGGAATAAAGAAACTTTTTCTCAATGAATCGATAAACTTACTTTGTACCTACTATGTGTAGGGCACTGTAGTGGGCACAAACACTCTTATTAAATGGCAAGTGCAGGCACCAGCTTAGAAGATAATACCATGCTATTGCTGTGAAAGTATTAAAGGAAGTAGAACTTTCACACTTTTGATATATTAATGGCTGAAAAGTTGTATGGCACTTTATTAGGTCTAGCCCCATGATTTAACCTAAAAACATAGTGTGTGCAAAGATTAGGAAGTAAATGCAGGAAAAGAAAAGACAAAAAAGAAGGTTTCTGGAAAAATTTTCACTGTCCCTTTGTGAAGTTATAGAGACACAACCAGGACACACAGTTAAGTACTGTGCTAGGGATTAAGGTGAAATGAAGACCTGAGAAGGTTGTTATAGTTACACCATTGAGAAGAAAAAGTCAGAAGCAGCAAGCGCTTTGGAGTCAGACAAAACTAGATTCAAATCATGCCTCTGCTGCTTATTAGCTTTGTGACTTGGGCAAATTATTTAAGCTTCCGTGTTCTCATCTATAAAAATAGGGTATTACCTATGTGGCAGGGTATTTGTGGGGATTAAATAAAATCTCTGTTTCCTTATGGTTTCTGACACAGAGCTCAATATCTATTAGCTCCTTTTGCTCTAGGGATTTAGCAGCTTAGTGTGTGTTTATGTGTATTTGATATAGTGTATATATATACTGTATTAAATTTCCGTAGTCTGAAAAGCAGACAGTTACTTTGTCTTTGGTCTGACATAGAGGAGAGGATCTGTAAATATTCTAAGTTGGATGGACATTGCTGGTCTAAAAGGAGAAAAGTTTTATTGTATTAATTGCTATGCTTGCCTCCACTACCACAATGCAAATGCACCCAACAAATAAACTCTTTCCTTATTCATTCCCAAACTATGCTAGAATGAGGCTGTCTGTGAAAAAGGAACGCTTTGGCTGTTACCAGCTGGCAGGCTACTGGGCTGTTCTTAGCTATAGGCTGGAATATAAAAGTAGAGTGGATCCAAAGACTGAGGCCTGCCTTTATTCTGACTTGAGCTGGGTTTTTAGATTGTAGTAAGTGATTATGAGTTTGGGGTTGCTTTTGTCTTCAGCACCATTTTAGGTTTCCCCATTACAGTCCTTGAACTGCTATATTTGAATGGGTTTCATATATTTAGGTCTTACAGGTAACCATCCAACTTTGGTAATTAAATTACTCTGTTTGTTTACAGAAACGTTCAGAATCCTTATCACTTGGTAGTTTGAGCTAGGTAAGGCCAATCTTACTCTACCCATTTTATAGCTGAAGAAACTGAGTATCCAAGAGCTTAAGGGAATTGTCGAGGGCTAAGGACTATTTACGTGCTACAGGGCATCAGATACTGATGCCCAAGTTGGTTGACTCATGCTTACAGATTTTGCCTATTAAATGGTGTTATATTCTGATGTTCATATAACCAAGTACTGTGAACAATTTTGGTTTTATTTTAAGAAATTATCATTATCCTCAGTAGCTAAACATATCTTTGTGAGTGGGCATAGTGAAAGATTCTGGGATAGGCAAAGCGAGGGCAAAAGTATTATTGAAGGAGAGCATTTTAGAAGCAGGAAGGATGGGGGGAAATGAAAAGAAGATATATCAATAAATAGCATATGGATGAAATAGGCGGCATTGATCCTATCTACTTTTAAGAAGGTTGTCATGTCTTGGTGTCTGCTTATCTTTATCCAAGTCTTATCCTTGTAAATACATGCATTTGACTACTTACAAATGCTCTCACATTGCCAACCTACTTTGTAACCAGGACTGTAGGGAATTATGACCACTACTATCACATGGATGTCTTTGCTTATGCAAGGCTGAAATTGGCGTGGGACTCAGAGAACAGAATATACTGGGGATTAGTGCTAGAAGGGCACAGTGAGGTTGAGCAGAAGCTGTTCTGGGAGGACGTTGGGCTAGAAGTGCAAAAGTGAAAGAGGATAATATTTAAGATTTTCCTTAGGCATATGGAGAGTAGAATGAAATAAAAGCTGGGCTTCTGATACTTTTTATTAGTTTGGGACTGAAGGTTTGTTGTTCTGGAAGGAGTTGGTTGGGGTGGGATGACTAAAATGTTAGATGGAGTGGTTTGGGGCATTTTATATTCACTATTGGTGGTAGGCATCCTGTGTTCATTGAGCTTGTCCTAGGATCTGGAAGTCAAAAGCACTAAAATTCCTCAAAAGACACATTAACAGGCTTCTTTCATGTTTAGCTAATTAGTGTTTTTATGCTGTAAAATCTTTTGAGTTCCTCAGGACTAAGAACATTAGGGAATTATAGTGAATGCTTATTTATCCAGGGATGGATTATCAAGCTTGTGAATTATAGTCATTTCTTTTCCTCCTTTTTCCTATATTTTGGGTATTTAACTGATCATTTGCATTTTCCCCAGTGTGAACCTGGGAAGAGAGGAAAAAGTCAAAATTAAAATGTTATTTTAAAATTTTAGATAATGATTGATAAAGGAAGAGAGATGGGTATATATTTTATCAGTGAGAAAGCCCTTCATATTTCATCTGTTCTTATTCTCTCCCTATTTTAATAGTACGGGCAATTGAAGGCTGAACCTCTACAAGCTTAATGTATACCGCAAGCTAATGTGAAATAGCATTTTTCCTTCATTTTACTGAACAACAGTCTTGCAAACAAATAGTACTTAACTTATTATATATTAGCTCCTTATTTCAGGAGTCCTTCAATTAAGGATAACGCAACCTCAGGCTTTTGTGTTACATTCACGACTGCCTTTGTGTCTTAGCAGGAAGCTGAATAAAATGCTTGTAAATGAAAATGAATTGATGCATTGTTATTAAATTTCAGAAAGAAGTTAAGCAGATTTCAGATGAGACTGGTAGAACTTTCTCAGAAGTTAGAATACCCAGAAATCTCACTTTCTATGGAATTCTCATTTGGAATTTCTATGATTTGGTGAATAGTAAAGAGGCATAATGCATCAGTTTCTAGGAAAGAAGCCTTGAGGATAATAAGGCATTTTTAAAGGCAGGTGTCATGATAGGGAGGGAGGAAAGTGTTTGGAGTGTAAGAAATCATCAGAGGGGAGAGTAAGAGAAAGGAAATAACAGAAGTGAAAATGGACAAGGGCATTTGGATGTGAACATAGAGAACTGCTCATATTTTAAGAGGAGGTATTCATTCCCCTCTGAAGACTATTTTGGGTATTCCCCTCCTTTTTTTTTTTTTTTTAGAATATGAAAGTATAGATTTATTTTATGTTAGAGAGAGGGAAGAGAGTAGGGGGAAGAGATAGAAAAGAACAGAGAACAGGGGTGAGAGAAGGGAAGATGGGGAAGGGAGAGAAAAGGAGGAGAGAATGGCATGGCATCCCCAAGAAAGAAAGGAAGAATGCCAGCCTACTTTGAGTACTCTGGAACTAGAGTGAGCATCAGCTTCTGGACAGGACACAAAACCTTAGGAAGGTGGTTTTTGTTGTTGTTTCTTAGTTTTATTTAGCTCTGCTAGAACTTTGCTATTGATTGGTTTATTTATCCGATTTCTGTATTGGGAAAATGAGAATAGTATCTTGGCTTTATGGCAAAAAAATTAATAACATTCTTAAATGTTCTTTTCATTTCCTCTTCTTTTAAAAACGATTTTTAGTCATTTAATAAAAAAAGTTTTCTTAAAAGACCATTGATACCTCTTCCTTTCTATGTCTTGAACAGTATCTTTTGTATTTATTTATTTGAATAGTTAACAGAGGCAAGGAATTAAAAAATCAAAAGGTTCAAAGTTACGTCTTCTTTTACTGTCTCTCCGTCATCTAGTATGCACTCCAGCATGGCACCTACTGTTCCTAATTTCTCTTGGAAACTTTCCTACATACATTTATGCACGTATACACATTATTCCCCCACCACAGTCATTTCCATTGTCTTTTAAGAAAGCCTTAAAAGTTAGAGATTTGAACTCACTCTAGATCATCTTAGACCAATTAATTCCCCCTTTTCCTAATGATACAATCCCTCTATGTTTTATTTTTCTTAGTGGAATATATATTCTAATTTCTCAGCTTATTTAATGTAAAACGTTAGTTTGAGCTGAAGTAGCCTTTTACGAGCTATATTTTTGTTTAGAGTTTCCATTAGTGAATTATCTTGTTTAAAAAAAATGTAAGTGAAGAGCAGAGGTGTTGAACATGCAGCTTTGGGCCACATGCTGATTTTGTGAGGACTTTTCTTGCTCATCTGTGATGTCAGATCGTGAAAAGTAGGCATGGGCCTTTTTTTTTGTTGCTAATCAGCTTTTGTTAGTGTTTGGGTATTTACTGTGTGATCCAAGACAACTCTTATTCTTCCAATGTATGGCGGAAGAAAAAAAAGATTGGACACCCCTGGTTTAGAGGAAGATAATGGCCTTGAGAACTATTGGTCCATTACTTTCTACAAGTAATGGGGAACTATAAATCACTTGTTCTGACCAAACTAGTCAACAAATATTTAGTGAGTTTCAACTATGGTGAGGCATTGTGACAGGTATTAAGATATATATATATGGCTCGATGCCTGTGGCTCAATGGGCTAAGGTGCCAGCCATGTACACCTGAACTGGCAGGTTCGAATCCAGCCCCCGGGCCCGCCAAACAACAATGACGGCTGCAACCAAAAAATGGCGGGGTGTTGTGGCGGGCGCCTGTAGTCCCAGCTACTTGGGAGGCAGAGGCAGGAGACTCGCTTGAGCCCAGGAATTGGAGGTTGCTGTGAGCTGTGATGCCACAGCACTCTATCCAGGGTGACAGCTTGAGGCTCTGTCTCAATAAAAAAAAAAAACAGGACAAAAGATTTAAATAGACATTTCTCTAAGTAAAATATGCAAATGGCCAAGAAACATGAAAAAGATGCTCCATATCACTTGTATGATCCGATCCAGTAATCCCTCTTCTTCATAGAACATCCTAAAGAACATCCTAAAGCAGGATCTTAAAAAGCTATTTATTTATACACTCATGTTCACGGCAGCCTTACAATAACCAATGGGTGGAAGCAACCAATGGATAAACAAAATGTTGCATGCATGTACAAAAGTATTAAGCCTTAAAAATGAAGGAAATCCTGTCTCATGCTATAACATGGCTGAAGCTTGAAGACATGCTAAGTGAAATAAGCTTTTAAGAGCTTAGTTTTGACTTTAGCTGGCTAGCTGATCGTAACTATTACTTGAGTCTAGAATGTAACAAGTACATTTAATTTTTCATTATTTCCCTTTCTACTACAGTCTTAAGCACTAGATTTAAGCAAATTTTAAGATATTCCGAAATAAGCTAAATGTTTCTATATGCATGGTTTGTATTCTAACTAAAAGTGAAACAAAAGTTCTGGTAACTCTTTTATGATTTATTAGATGATTCTTATCCTTTCTTACAATCCTATTTCTTTATTTTGGAACCATATATTGTTCTTTTAATGGTCCATAGCTAACTAGAAGAAATGAGAGGTGAGGTAAAGGTGATTGTAAAGTAAAATGTTTGAATGCATACTTTTTCTTTTAATCTAGAGACTGATACCTAAAGATGACATATCAGAATTCCTCATGTGTACTGTGAAGTTCAAGGGTCCAAATTGACCTGTTTAAATACCACTTAATTTACAATACACACTAATAAAGATTATTATGTAATATTAAAACTACAAACCCTCTTTCATGTATGTACACAACACAAAAGGCATTCATTATTCAACATTCTGATCCCATTTTTCTTTTTTTTTTTAGAGACAGAGCCTTATTTTGTCACCCACGATAGAGTACTATGACGTTACAGCTCACAGCAACCTCCAGCTCTTGGGCTTAGGTGATTCTCTTGCCTCAGCCTCCCAAGTAGCTGGGACTACAGGCATCCACCACAAGACCTGGCTATTTTTGTTGTTGTTGCAGTTTGGCCAGGGCCAAGTTTGAACCCACCACTCTGGGTATATGGGGCTGGCGCCCTACTCACTGAGCCACAGGTGCCACCCCTGATCCCTTTATCCACAATGACTTCTATTGAAAAAATTCAGGGAGATTTTCTAATCAAAAATAACAGCAAAAGACATTATAAAATTACTATTTTTTTTTTTTGAGACAGAGCCTCAAGCTGTCACCCTGGATAGAGTGCTGTGCCATCACAGCTCACAGCAACCTCTAATTCCTGGGCTCAAGTGAGTTTTTTGCCTCTACCTCCCAAGTAGCTGGGACTGCAGGCGCCCGCCACAACACCCGGCCATTTTTTTGGTTGCAGCCGTCATTGTTGCTTAGCGGCCGGGCTGGATTTGAACCCGCCAGCTCAGGTGTACGTGGCTGGTGCCTTAGCCTGCTGAGCCACAGGCGCCGAGCCTAAAATTACTATTTTTAAGAACAACTTTTTAAATCTTTTACTCTCAATACTTCTATAATATGATGAACACTGGCTTTGGAGTCAAACAAACCTGCATTCAAATCTTGACCCCTTCGCTTAAACTTTGTAAATTACCTCTCAGCTTTCTCTTTAATAAAATTCAGGCTGTAAGTTTAACTTTGCAGAAGTTGCTCTGAGGCTTAAATGAGATACATTAAAATACAGTTCCTAGCTTAGTGCAGTTAGGTGCCCAATATTTTTTAGTTGTATATCCCCTTTTTCCCTGTATGTTGTATTAAAGACTTCATGATAGGCTTGGTGCCCGTAGCTCAGTGGTTACAGTGCCGGCCACATGCACTGAGGCTGGTGGGTTCAAACTCACCAGAGTGAAACTCTGTCTCAAAAAAAAAAAACTTCATGATAATCATTTTTAATTATCATTTAAATAAATCATGTAACTGAACCTTAAAATATCACACATAGCAGATATATCACAAATTAAGCATAATATTATTACTAAATATTTAGGTTATGTTTAATTTTTATACTAGAAATAATGTTGCAATGAATATTCCTGGGCTTGAGTTGATTACCAAAGATGAAATCAATCAAAAAGTATTTTGGGGGAGGGCGAGGGAAGCAAAAAAATATTTTTAAACTCCTACTACATAGTGCCAAACTACATAAAGAGCTTTATTATGATTTATATTGCTACCAACAATGAATATACATTTTAACAAATGTCACTGATACTGGATAGAAATTTTTAAAAATCTAATATTATGAGATTTGAAATCTCATTATTGACTTATTTTGAATTTCCTTTGATAACTAGTGGAATTGAGTATCTTTCTAGGTTTCCTGGTTATACTCTTGTTAGGTGACTTAACATGCTCATCATTTGCTTAATAGTAATCAAATCTACCCATCATTTCCTTTGTGATTTCTTGAACTGTTTGTAAACATAAATTGCTAACTGAACTTTTAAACTTTGGGGGTGGGGGAATGAAAAAAAACTAAGCATATCATGGATAAATTACTTTTCCCTTTTAATCTTATGAAATAAAATCAGACTAATTTGAAAATTTAGGAGCAAAATTAAAACTTTTATTCTAAAATATAGGTTCAGGATACATCTGATATTAAAATTGGAAAAAATATATTATTATAAAGGGAAATTACAAACATATTTCACTTATACATGAGGATGCAATACCCTAAACAACATATTAACAAGTTGAATTAAAGATTAATGTTCAAGTAATGTACTTTGATCAAAATCACCTACCTAGGCTTGGCGCCTATGCCTCAAGCAGCTAAGGCACCAGCCACGTACACCTGAGCTGGCGGGCTCTAATTCAGCCTGGGCCCACCAAGCAACAATGACAGCTGCAACCAAAAAAAAAAACATAGCCGGGCATTGCAGCGGGCGCCTGTGGTCCCAGCTACTTGGGAGGCGGAGGCAGGAGAATCGCTTGAGCCCAGGAGTTGGAGGTTGCTATGAGCTGTGATGCCACAGCACTCTACCCAGGGCGACAGCTTGAGGCTCTGTCTCAAAAAAAAAAAAATCATCTATCACCTATCTAGATTAAGTAGAATGATTTTGAAGTATTTCTTCTTTTTCTATTGTCTATAAGATTTGGCATGATCTGTTGTTTTTTATAGAGACAGCGTTTCACTTTATCACCCATGGTAGAGTGCCCTGGCGTCATACAGCTCACAGCAACCTCCAACTCCTGGGCTTGGGCGATTCCCTTGCCTCAGACTCCCAAGTAGCTAGGACTACAAGGGGCCTGCCACAATGCCCGGCTATTTTTTTGTTGCAGTTTGGCTGGGGCCAGGTTTGAACCCGCCACCCTAGGTATATGGCGCCAGCACCCTGCCCACTGAGCTACAGCTACTGCCTAGCATGATCTGTTTTTTAAATTATCTTTTATTTTTATTTATAAACATTGGTTGTCTATTTTTTGAGACTTTGGAAAAAAAATAAGAAGTTAAGTTAATAAGTTAACTTAATTAATAAGTTAAGTTAATAAGTTATAAGTTAATAAGTTAGTTAATAAGAACTGATGACTCCATACTGAACCTCAGAGTCAAAGCATTCTATGATAGACATACTCTTTACAATGTGATTGTTACTATTTTTGAATTATTACTATTATTATTTCTCAATATTTCGTTGCAGCAATCGTCTGATTTCTTTTCTGAATGTATTTATCTTCATTCATTCTTTGCGAGGTTTTTGTTCCTAGTCCTTATCTTGACATAGTTATTGTTATTAAATTTTAAGCCTTAATTTTGTGAAGGCAAAAAGTGGAAACCAAATAAGTAGATGTATACGGAAAAAAGGACAAAAATAAAAAAGTTTCAAAATAAATACTGAAATAAAATTCTAAGAACTGCAGGCTATCTTAAAAGGACATATATAGGTAATAAACTAATTTTGTTTGTTTTTCAAATATTTAGTCTTTTAATTTTGCTTAAAGTGACTTAATTCTAATGCTACACTTACATCCAGTTTCTTTTGCAATGCAATGTCCCCATCTTTGGCATAGCTAAAGCTTATTTACATTTTCAGTTTTAATAAATTTAGCCAAGAGTAGTGTCAATGAATTGAAATAACCAGTATCTGCCGTGAAACTACTGGAGTCATCTACAAGCACTATCAACACTGAAGTATGGCTCAAGAGAGAGAACAACTTAAAATTATCTTCCAATCATCCAAATACCTATCAATAAAATACCTTTAAAAACAGAAATAACTAGGGCGGTACCTGGTGTTTCAGTGGGTAGGGCGCCAGCCCCATATACTGAGGATGGCGGGTTTCAACTCGTCCCAGCCAAACTGCAACAACAAAAAAAAATAGCCAGACGTTGTGGCACGCACCTGTAGTCCCAGCTACTGGGGAAGCTAAGGCAAGAGAATTGCCTAAGCCCAGGAGTTGGAGGCTGCTTTGAGTTGTGACGCCACAGCACTCTACTAAGGGCAATAAAATGAGACTCTATCTTTTAAAAAAAAAAGAAAGAAATAATTGTTTGTACCCTCACTTTAATCTGAAATTAAAAAAAGAAATAAAGAAACTAATCATCACAATTACATTATCCCTTTTGTAGCACTATCCTACCTGTCCCTTGATTACTACAATCACATCTTTCAGCAAGCTACTCTGCAACACTTAAGGCAACCTGATTTATGAGGCTGGGAAAGCACTGCAGAACCCAGTGGCAAATTCCACAATGCTGCATTTCAAGCACTGTTGCAAGTATACCAAATATGTAATCTTTAAATTCCATCTCAGCAGGATCTTGTATATTAGAGTTCTTTGTTAAAGTGTAATTGTGACCATACTGGTTGGGTCATTAATACCTCATTTTAAAATTTTTTATTTCATATTTACAATTATGAGGGTCTTTAACTGATTCTGAGTTTCAAGATTTCTTTTTTTTCTATTTTTTATTTTTATTAAATCATAATTGTAAACATTGGCACCATGTGGCACAATGTGCTGGCTTCATATACAATCTGAAATATTTTGATTGAACTATTTAACATAGCCTTCATGGCCTTTTAATCACTATATGAAGACATTTATATTCTGCATTTAGTAATTTTCACTTGTACCCTTCTAAGATGCACCGTAAGTGTGATCCCACCAATCACCCTCCCTCCACCCATCCTACCCCCACCCCGCCCCT